>JAXGGA010001121.1:0-168543 GCA_038373865.1 Uloborus plumipes
TCGCGGCGTAACTCACGAAAAACTAAAATTTTCCGATTTTTTTCAGTTTTTCCTGTATAACGACTAAACTATAAAACTTTTGATCATCATTGAATAATCATTTTAAAGAACACTAAATTTGGAACAATTTAAGCTGAAGTGGATCTCTGTAGGACCAACGGTTTAGGAGGTATTGCATTCCGAAAATTGGCCATTTTTTTGCGAAAAGTGAAAAAAATACGCGTGAAAAATTTTCGCGAGAAAATATACTAAATGCTAATTTTATAGGAAAAAATAAAAAAAACAAAAATTGCGTCCACCTTCCACCTTTGTAAAAAATATTAGATTTCAAAGCTCGGGGGAAGCTATCCCCTCACCCCCCTCTAGGATGAGCCCAGGGCCGCCAAATTCTCAACAACCCCCCCCCCAGATATTTCAGCTAGCGACGGCCCTGAATATACCAGTGCCATGATCCCTCCCCCCCTAGAGTTTACTATGGTATTTCAGTAAATTATTTACTTTTTTTTAATTTCTCAACCACATATAATATTACAGTTTTAAATATGTAAATCAGGAAAATGTCACATTTTATGGAAAAATGTTCTTCAATGTAAGTGGTTAAAATACCTTTTTGAACTTACCCTTAGCCGAAAAAATTAAATATTTGACAAGTCATAAATTATCTTAGTTTATCTGGTAAAAAAACATGTTTTATTTCAGTCAAATTGAAATATAAAGTATATGCTTTTTTGTTTCTGTGGCAAAATCTTCATTCACAGTTGTGGATGTATGCTTAAAATTATTTACAAAGTAATAAAGTTACTAATTCGAAGCTTTGCACGTTTAATAATATCAATACGTGAAAATATCCTCCTGAAAGTTTCTTAAAGATGATTTCATTAGCAAAATCAAATTAGCACCAATCATGAAATGTAGATTTAGCAAAACACTTTCAGAAAAAAAATGCATATATTATACAAGTAATGAAACAGGTTATTAAAGGAAATCACCGTTTCTTGGTCACAAAAATATAATGCGAGCAAGTACATCACAAAAAGTAATCATCACAGAGTTACTTGCATACGCGAACGTAACATAAACACCTTGGAGCTATGACGCTATGAGTGATATCCATGAGCTCCATGATAAACACAGATCAGGGCGATACAAACAGAGCTCTTTTTAGCAACCAACACCACGTTTTAAAACCCAATCACTCTTTCACATAGTTGAAAAACTATATAAATTCATCTTTAAAAGTAAGGATAAAGTTAATGATCCTTTTCTTTTTTTGAAAAAAAATAAGTTTTAAGATGAACTTGTCTAGTCTACGGCCGCTAACATTACCACGTGCGTTTGTTTTCATTTCTCAGCTGTTGCCACCGTTGTTCTTCTTCTTTAGGTGAAAGTATCCCATAATGGTGTTTTGTGAATAAAACGGAGAGAAAGTTAGGGAAAATCACACATCAATCTCAACACTAGTTAAAACAATCGTGCAAAATTTTATGTGCTTGGATTGAGCAAGGAATTTTTTTTACGAGGTCAATAATTTTCTACAACCGCTGCCGGCTTGCCGCTTTTTTTTAAGAGTGTTGCATGGCAACTCAATCTAAGCAGGTGTGTTTTTTGTTTATTTACATTCAGTTAGCTGTGTTCTTCGCTTTTCGCTAGGAAAATTTCCGTTAACTGTCATGTAATAATGCCTCCATTGAAGGTGTAAGTTTCAGAATCATTACTTTTAAACTAGTCGCAAATACATTTCAGAGACAATAAAATTTTGCAACTGCATGTCTAAGTCCATTGAAGTCTTGTATAGCTCAAGTAACCAGATGCCCCAATTTTTGTCTCATTTCCCCGTTGTCCGAAATGTCCTTCAAAAATGTTGCCCTTTTTTGAAAGCACCACTTTTGTTGCGATTATCTGTAAAAGTTTCGTCAGATGATAGAAAATATAATCTGTGGATCTTTAACCACTTTTGCTGGTGTTCATTGTCAACTTTGAAATATTCTCTTGTAAACGATATCAAAATTTATATCTATGCAACGAATTTTTACTTTTTTTTAACAAAATTTTCCTGCTAAAAATTGCTTCCAGCAAAAAATATAACTAATGCGCAAGTAGATTTACAGACGCCACCTCGAGTCGGCCACCCCTCTTAACTGCCAGTTTTTCGTGGCATGGATTTTTTGCCCTATAAACCAAATGTTAAAATCGTCCCTAGAAGCGCACCCCCCCCCCTCTGAACCGCCGCAGGATGGGTTCATCATTTAAATTTTTCAAGAAAATATATACTCTTCCTGTCCTTTCATCCCAAGATCATCGTAGGGGCTAATTGGCTGTTTATGGATTGATAATTTTGGAGTAAAAATTTTGTTCATTTGCTGGTCAGTGATCTGAATTGTAACAATCTGAAAGAGTTTTTATAAATCTTAAGTAGTTCAACAGGGGTCTGGCCAGAGGAAATTCGGGTCCGTTAATGGACCCTTCACAAAAATACGATCAAGCAAAACGGACCCTTCACAAAAATACGATCAAGCGAAACAGAACTTTCACAAAATGCTGATCAAACAAAACAGACATTTCACACATTATTTATTCAAGGAGCAAATCTGAAATCAAAATAACGCATAGCATATTTCTGTGTTTAAATCTCATAATTTTTGGGCCTTTTCTGAAATTAAAGAAGCGAATCGCTTATCCGACAATTTTGCGGAAAGAAAAGTCGGCATTTCCTGCCTGGCAAGCGATAAATCTTAAGCATAAAATGAAGCACTTTTTGTTAGTTTCTTTTAAAGTAATTAACAACTTAAAAAAGGTAGTTGTTTTGCTTTACTAGTTGTTTGTTTTATCATATGCAAGTTACAATGGCTTGCTGGGATGTTGTTGTTTATAGATTTCTCTGGAAATACAGAGTAGGGGTTTTTCTCACTGCTCTTGACTTAAACAAACAAACAAAATAATAATAATAATAATTATAGCAATTATCTGCGAAATGAACTTAGAACTGCAAACAGATAGCTAGGGTTAGAAAAAAATGGGATTGCTTATGGTAGAGTGATCAGCTATTTATAATTATAGCATCTGATGTCTTTGCTGTGACGTTTTGATCTTATTTTGGCAGAAAATTATCCGTTTTTCTTTTCTTTTTTTGCTTGCAAGGGGGTGGTGTTTTGGTTATATTCAGGAATTAATGTATTTTTTCGTCTGTTAATATTGGAAGTCCGGTATTGGCTGTTTTGCTACGCCTCCCTACCGAATCTTCGGCTAATATGTCAGTGATTATTAATGACATTCATCATATAAACTTGATGAAATGTAATTCTAAAATTATTTGAATTTAATAAATTATTATTTTTATACTTATGATGCTTTCATTTTGAAAAATGTGATCTCTGCATCCAATATGAAAATCGAATGTTAATTATTTTTCAAACTAATTACTCTTTATTAGTAGGCAAAAAAATGAAAATTCGCTTTATTTTTTGTTCAGATCACTATTTAAAATTTTTTGAAGCAAAATTAACTGATCTTTTATGAGTCTAAATATTAAATGCTGAATGGATCGTTTTATTTTATTTTTGCATTAATTGTGTCAACAGACATTAATAATATGTTTATCATGGACCTTTAAAATGAAATTGAAAAAAATTTATCAAAATAAATTTGTTAATATTCCATTCTAATGCTTTTGATGCCATCACTTAGCAAACTGCAATCTGTTTGCATCCGCTACAGGAATCGGATTTTTCGCATTTTTGATGTTTAATACGCTTTTTTAAGAGGAAACTAAATGGAATGTTTTTTTATTTTTTATGAAATTCAAAAAAAAAAAAAAAAATTCCTTTTTTAAAATTGTGTTTGATTTTCACAAAATTATTTGATTTTTCACAAAATTATTTAGTTTTTCACATAAAACGGACCCTGTGAAAAATCCTGGACAGACCCCTGTTCAATGAAACTTCTGTGCTGATAGAGCTTTAAATTGGGTAGACAGTTAATGCAGATGAAATTTGAATGATCCAATCCTTCCAGGATGAAACAGCAGCAGAGTAGTTTGATAATTACAGCGCCGGTCGAGAGCAGGGGTGCTCTGGTGGAAGCCCACCAGAGCACCCCAGAGATCAATATAATAAAACATCAAATAAAGTACTATTTTTTCTTTAGAAAGTATCCAACTTTGTTTTAAATAAAAAAATATGCATTAGACTTGCTTGCATTAGGTATTGTAGAAATTATATCGCAATTATAATAAAACCCCTTCAGAACGCGCCTACGGCCATCTTCTCTGAGCGGCCAAAATTTCACTGAACACTTAGAAAGGTTTCACTGCACAAAAAAAAATTTTTTTTTTTACACTGAAAGAATCTGAATGACAGCTGAAAATTTTTTCAATTCGGCGTATTACCCTGCATTAGCTGGCATGACGCGAAATTTGAAGGTCACTGGATTTTCAATAACCTTTGCCTGGTCCTTCACCCCCATTCCGGAAAAACAAAGGTTGTAAGAATAGTAAACACTATAACAAATACAAATTCAAATATTTGAACAATTTTGAAAAAAGAATTATATAAGTTCTGTTCTATATAATGATATATAATGACTAATACTATAATATGAAAATTTTATCAAAATTAATTTATTACCACCACATAATTCCTTGTAACATATATTACCTACATACAATGTTTTATGGTCATTTATGAACGGAAATATTAAAATAAAATTTGAAAAAGTGGGATCTAAATGAAATACTTAGAGGTATATTACTTCGAAAAGTAGTTTTTCGTTTTGAGCTCAGCTGCAAATGCGACTTTTATGCTTAGCACAGCAGTATAGATAATTTTATTAGTACCGTATATACTCGCGTATAAGTTGAGAAATGTAGTCCAAAAAATGAAGTTGAAGGTTAGGGGGTCGACTTATACGCAGGGCAGAATTTCCCAAATTTTTTTTTGCAAACAACTTTTGGGAAAAAAAAACACTAAAAAACGAGAAGATTTCTTCGATTCAGTTTAACTATTATTAGCAGACGCTAAGAAGTAAATACTCATGCATTCTACTGTATTTTTGCATGGTTTTAATTTGAAATTAAGAATAAATAATTACAATAAACGACCGATGGTGTAAAAAGTGCGGGAATCGCCGTATTCGCGAATTTTCCGAATGTGTGTTTTTTTTTAAACAGTGTAACAGGGCTATATCGTAAAATTTTATTAATAATAATGCAAAATAAAAGCAACAGATAGCAAAAATTGTAACTGCAAAATCGAACCCTTTACAAAAATCGAGAGTGCAAACATGAACCCTTTACAAAAATCACGATCGCAAAAATCAACACTTTTTGTTAAAAAGAATAACAATCGTGCTGTTTTCAACACAAGAATGCTCACTGCATTTAATATTCCTTTCTTTTAAACATTTAATCAAAAATCGCGGTTAAATGTTCCCGGATCGGTTCGATTTACAAAAATCACGATCGAAAAAATGAACTCAATTTGTGAAAAGAATAACAATAGTGCTGTTTTCAACGCAAGTATGTTAACTGCAGTTCATTTTCCTGATCCTCAAAATGTTTGTATTCAAAAAGCGTGGCAAATCGGTCTCGACTTAGACGTGGATTTTTGATTTTTCCCGATTTTCCTTCCAAAAGTAGGGGGCAGGGGCGGTTCCTCACTATGGGCCGGGTGGGCCGGGCCCACCCGGACCACCCGGAAAAAATGGAAGGAAAAAAAATAAATAATTAAAATGTATCGTTTTGTATTTCAGTTAAAAAAAAAAAACATAATGCACAGAACATATTTTAACCTTCAGCCTTCCCTCCCCTTGCACTCGCTAATACAACACGAGAAAGTTTTCCAATTTCCCTTTTAGCGCTTTGCACAGCTTTCAGAAAGAACTAAAAGGGCCGCCAGCGTTCGGCCCACAGTATACCTCCGCTTGTAGCCAATCGCAATGGCTGGATTAACGATAGAGCGGTGAGCGAAAACACCCCTTGTACCTTCTGCAGAGTGGGCCCAAGCTCTTGGTGTCCAAGATTTCCCTTTGTCCCTAACCAAAGCGGTGAGAGGGAAGGAGCTCCTCACTGTGTACAAGCAATGAATGTTTGGGAGAAAAACTCTCCCTTTAGGGAGAAAACTTTCTCTTCTTCTCATTTCGCGCTCCTTGTTTTTTTTCTTTTTTCTCTTGTTTTTTTTCTTTTTCTCTTTTTTTTTATTGATTTTTATAACATTTCCTCTTTTTTTTTTTGGTCTTTCTTTTTCATTTTCAACACCTATTACTAACAGGCATACCAATTTCATTACCCCTCTTACATCCTTGTTTTACAAGATATGTTAAATTCGATTATATTGTAATATTGTAAAAGAAAAATAAGTGTTTTAATATTGTTATATACTTTGTGTATTTCCTGGTACAACGTGTGTACCGCCCGGCTCCAAAGCGTTAAGGCTGGTGTAGCATTTAAAATATAAAACCTAAGCATCAAATCGAATGAGATAATTTTGAAATGTAAGTTTGTATTAATTGAATTTAATATTATTTTACTTCGCCAAGTATTCATTTACTAACTGTTCTTTCTTTCATTTTATCTGTGTAAGCATTATTGGGCAGACATATAATTACGGGCCCACACACCAAATTAAGGTACGAGCCGCCACTGGTAGGGGGTCGACTTATGCGCAATATCGACCTATACGCAAGTATATACGGTAATAATCAACAGTTTAATTTTGGTAAATTATAATTAAACTATAGCAAGGTTGATTCAAAGGGATTTTTTTTTATTCTGAGAAACCTAAAATTTATTGGTTTGTTTTTGAAAAAGAGGGGAATGAAACTTTGGGGAATTTATTATAATTTTCCTTGCAGTGGTTTGCTTTGCATTTTGAAAATGAGGCGGAAATTTACTTCTGTTTTGTTACGAAACAAACCTTAAATTTCTTGACAAGCTGGTCAACCTTACTTTTTCCAGCTTGCCGGCTAATGCGGGATAATACGATATGTTCTTCATAGGAACATCTCAATTATTACTCATTTATCATTAGAGTTATGTCATTTTTTGAAAGTTATAAAGCAATAACAATGATTGGATAAAGTAAGAATATGGCAGGAGAGGGGCTTGGCTGAAAATTATGCCTGCATGAAAGCCTGCAAGCGTGCATGTACATTGTGTCATACAGGTGCTGAATGTCACTTTGTGGTATGGAGTGCCATTCTCGTTGCACTTGTTGTGTCAATACTAGGACAGTCATTGCTTATTGTGGATGATACTGGAGTTGCCGTCCAATGATACCCCATATGTGATCAATTGGAGACAGATCTGGTGATCTTGCAAGTCATGGTAACATGTCAACACTCTGTAGAGCACATTGCGTTACAGCAGCGGTATGAGGGCAAGTGTTATCCTGTTGGAAAACTCCCCCTTGAATGCTACTCATGAAGGACCGTACTATTAGTTGAATTATCAGACTGAAGACAAATTTGCAGTCAGTGTGTTTGGGATAACCACAAGAGTGCTCCTGCTGTCATAGGAAATTGTTCCTAAGGCTGCAGACAGCTTGGATGCAGGTGGTTTTCTGACTTCCTTCTGACCAACATACAGCCATCATTGGCACTAAGGTAGAATTTGTTTTCATCAGAAATTACGTAGACAGAAATTAACAGATCTCACTCCGACCCCCAGTGAGCTCTGTCTTGACACCACTGCCGTCGCAAACGGCAATGGTTTGCAGTCGATGGAATGCAGGTTACAGACTACCTGGCTCGGAGCTGTCCTTGAAGTAAGTGATTTCTTACCGTTCTTTGGGTCACGGCGGTACCAGCTACAGCTCAAATGTCAGCTGCAGATGCAGAGCGATGCGCCACAGCCGTATGCAGAATTCAGCGATCTTCCTTGTCAGTCGTGCCACGTGGCCGTTCGGAACTCTATCTTCTTGAGGTAGTACCATCCCTTGACCATAGTTTCCAATAATCATGCATGGTGGAAACATTCCCACCAAGTCTTTCTGCAATATCGTGAAATGAAAATCCACCTTCTCGTAGCCAAACTGTACGACCTCGTTCAAACTCGTCGAGCTGTTGATAATGGCTTCTTCACCTTCTTAAAGGCATTCATGGCTAACATGAGCGCAATGCGTCAAAGTTCACGGAAAAATAATACTCACGATCTTTACAACACGCTTTTAAAACAAGCCTTATTTGCATGTTCTGAGTGACGCCATTTGCGCCACACTTATGCGTGGAGCTCGAAATTTCAATCAATGTCATCTTTCAGTTGTATAAACACGCCTGGGTCATTATACAAAAAACCTGTGTTTTTGCATTCAGGGTAGTTAAATTCAAAAATATTTTTTTTAAAACTATTTTTTATGATTTATAGTAAAATATAAAATCTTTCCTAACATATTTGATAAAAATTAATAATTTTTTTTTTCTAAGGTCATTTTTTCAATGAACGGAGCGATACTTGTATGCCTCCGTTACGTGTCTCAACCTATTTCCTCCTGTGTACTTATTTACTTTTTTGGTCAATAAAGCATATATATATATATCAAGTTTAATAGGTTAATTTGAATCATTAGATGTTTTTTCAATAGTTTATTAGAATTATTATTCCAAACAAAAATATATATAGCCTTTATTATCGCTTGAGTCCGCGTCACAGTCTTTCTGGTATCCTCCGTTACCGTAGTAGTTGAGTATAAGAACTTTCTATAGACGGCAGTACTGAGTACTCAATACAGAGATTTAGGATAATTGCCAGCCATTTTCAACTCTGGGTCTTCATAGGAAAGTTAAAGCAACTTAGTGTGGAAGATATTCTGGGTTATACCCTCTGAAATGAAATTGGTCCTTTACTTTTTGTATCCTACGTTCTTGGGTTTAAAGAGTAAGAATTGCTTATGCACTAATTTCTTTTCATTGTTGATATTGAGTCACGTTTTGTTAAGTAAATTTCATATACTAAGTTGTACTAACCCTAAATCAAGAAAATGTGCAAAGCAAAATATAAATATTTGTATCCTCCGTATATGAATCCTCCGTTACAGTATAGTCGTAATGGAGGATACACAATTAGTAACGGTGAATTCAACTTATGGAAAAAATTAAATTTTAAGACAGATATGTAAATTAAAATCCGCCCAAATCATGTTCCTCATCATCATGCAAGTTAAAAAGGTTTTAAATATTTATTTTACATATATTTGACAAAATTGTGTTAAGGTAATAACTTTTGGGTTTTTGTTTTATTCAATGTCATTTAAAATATAACTTTAATAAGAAAATAAATAACAAAGGGAATTCGAATATTCAATGCATGTATTCAGTTTTTTCCCCATCTGTAGCGTAATGGCTAGGAAAAAGAAAGTAACTGAAAGTGCAAAAGAAAGAATGAGAAAATACAGAGATTGAATTAAACAAAATCCTCAGAAGTATGATGAAATGAAACAAAAAGAAACAGCCAGATGGAAAAAGCTTGTAAATGAAAATAAAATAAAGACAGATACTAGTAAAATGACAGCACGAAAGAGAAGGGCATTACAAAAACAGTGGAGAGGACATATCGCGCAAAAATGAAACAGAGAAAGCTATTGCAAGAAAATTTACAAAATCAAGCATTAAGTCTAAATGTACAGAATTCTAATGAAGAAATAAACAGCACAAAAGAATAGGAAGATAAGAGTTTAAATGTACAGAATTCTAATGAAGAAACAAACGAATCAGAAGATAAAAGAAAGAGTAATGGACCGAAAAAGAGAAAAAAAAAAAATCGTACGGAACTCAAAATAAAATAACCTGCCTTGAAATGAAATTAGCTGAAATGACTAGAAAAACCTTAAGAGAATTAAAACCTTATACCTGAACAAAAACTGAAAATTTTCCTTAGCTATTTTTCCAGATAATTTGAAACGCAAGTTCAAAAATTCAGGTCCAGGCACCAATTCAAATCCAACTGCAGATGTTGAAGACGAAGAAAATAGAAATGTTGTAAACAGTGCAAACGTTAGACAAAATGATTTCGTGATAGTTAAACTTGCAGGAAAGAGAAGCTTCAAATTTTTTGTAGCTTGCATACTATCACAAGAGTCCTAATGAATATAATGTAAAGTTAATGCGAAAATACTCCAAGGACACTTTTGTTTTCCCTAAAAAAGATAATATATCGGAAATATATCTTAGGGATATTATTAAAGTTTTACAGCAATCAACAATGAACAAAAAAAAAAAAAAAAAATAGTATGGGTTTAGAGAAAGTTTAAATATGTATAATTTAAAACAAAAATGGTCAATTATTGAAAAAATGTGTCTTTGTTATATTGTACAATAAGTCATTTGAAATGAACAATTAATGTAATTAATTTAATCAATGAAAGTTCAATGTACGCATTTATAAAAAAATAAAATTATAGGATGACTTCATATAAGCGTATTCTCCGTAACATCCTCTGTTCAGGTTCAAAATGTTAACTACAAAAAAAAAAAAAGAAAAATGACAATATAATCAATAAAGTATGTGACGAACTATATGAGAGTAAATAGATGCCTAATAGGAACACTATTAAGTCATTTAAAAGAAAATTGAAGAATTTTTTTTTTTTTTTGAAAATTCCAACTTAAAAAACGCAGGTTTTTTGTATAATGACCCGCCTACCAAATTTCGTTTAGCTAACGCAAGTCTTTCTTGGTGTTAGGATTTTTTTTTCTGCCAGTGTATTTTAGCTGCTTTTAGGTTGCTTGAATTTCATTTCGATGAAATTAATGAGCAAAATTTGTGATCCTGTGCGAGGCCGTATCCAGAAAAAAATTTCGGGAGTTGCCCAGTTTCGCACATTGCCCAAACACATACATTTTTGTGTGTGTTATGAGTCTAATTTCTAGCTCCCCCCCATGTGTATGTGTGTTGTTGTTGTTTTTTTTTTTTTCATTTCTTTATTCTTATTATTTTCTTGAACTGACCTTTATTTGGGAGTAGGGGTATCAAGAGAGATATGCAATGAGAACTTTTTTAAGTGGGGTAGAATATCCGTAATTTTAGGGGGTCCACGGGTTTCTCCCCCTGGTAAATTTCCGAAAAAAAGTTTTAAAATTCTGCATTTTGAGGCCTTATATGGGGGTAATTGGGACTTCAAAAACATGTTAGAAAAGTAGGCAAACAACAATCTCATAAATTTTCCTCATTCTTTTGTAAATTAAAATTAATCAAAGCATAAAAAAAAGTTAATTTATAGTTTAATTATTTGATAAGAAATAGGATTGAAGCACTTTTGAAGGAATTTCAAAAAGGTATTTAATGATTTTTAAAGACTCTAGAACAGTTAAAATTCTTTAAAGCATTTCATTTGAATTTTCCAGTCTCTGGCGTTTTAATAGTTGATTGGACAGTATTACGAAATTGTTAAAACTTTGAAAGACACATCTTTTAAAGATTAAAAATAGATATTAAAAAATACTTATAACGACAATTTCTTTTTCAGTCACTAGTACTGCAGAAAACGAAAAAGAATACAGGTAGGGTAATATTTTTTCTCGTGCTTAACAGATTAATAACGGAATCAATTACAAAGTAGCTTCTAAAATACTGAATTAGGTATTTAATGAATAGTCAGAAATGAAACATGTGAGTCACAAAAAATTGTTTTTAAAATTTGCTACAAAAAATGCTGGAATATGATTTTTGCATTATGCAGAATTTTTTTTTAATCAAGGAGCTGAGTTTCGTGCAACTTGATGCCCACCTCCCCCCATTTGTGTTAGAAACTTTAAAATTCAAGGTTTACAGCTACATTTAACAAAGTTTTCAAGGTTTTTAAGCATTTGTAAATGGAATTTTTAAAAAGTAACTTTATCTAAGATTCTTGAGCGTCCAACAAAGCAGAAGATCTGTGAACGTATCCATTTTTGTGTGGTCTTGTTCATTGAAGACATGTTTCGCTATTAAAATCCCTCGAGGGTTACAAATGCTTATAAATGGGGACCAACAAAGTACCCTCTTAATTGAATCAGGGCAGTGAGAAGCAATCTCAGCCTAGTCGGAAACTAGGGGCTCAGCGATTAGGGGGTAAAAATCTGAGTGGTGTAAGTTTTATAAGTTTTATCGGGGGGGGGGGGGCGCCGATCAAACTGACAAGTAGCTTGCCTTTAGCCTGAATTGATCTGGGAAAGAGAGCTGGAAGTGCTAATGAGAGTCTTGTTTTCAAGTATGTTTTGCAGCTAATGAGAAGTTGAATTGTCATTTTTTTTTTTTTCTTTTTTTTTTTTGTACTTCAAATTTTTACTGGTTTGATAGTTAAAAGGGGGAAAAATTTTTTTTTTGCCATTTGAAATTAAAAAAAAAAAACTTTCTTTTTTTCTGTTTTACATTACAAAACATTTCGGGTTTTGGGGGGGGGGCATCGGGCCCCCCCTCTGGATAGGGCCTTGGTCCTGTGAGGTTTATTATAAAGGAATTTGACTATTATGGAAATGTTTGTGATAAAACTCGTATAATTATGCAAGTGTAAAGTGATTTCACAAGAGAACCTCACATGATTACAGTAAATGGATTGAAAACTCGGATTCAGCTCATCAAACATAAAAATAACATAAAGTGACATATTTCTGCATGAAACAAATAAAAAGTTAATTTCACTGTCTAGTATAGTTAATGTAAATATTGGTACATTGATGGCATCTACATTATATGATCAGTAAGTAGTTCAAAAGTAAAAAGCTTAGTGCAATTCTTGTACTTTGTAGCTGGCGAGTTATATTTAAAGGTTTTTTTTTACAAGTATGTAATTTCTTATTTAGTATGAAATAGTATGAAAAATTCAGTCATGGAATGAAATTTAAATCTAAATTCTTTCTTTTTTGCTTTATATAGATTAGTTGCTGGAAGCGTCTTAGGTCACTTCAAATCATTTTGTGCAGAAATTGCGAAGGTTAACAAAAAGTGTGGTCCTTTTGAGGTAATATTTTTTCAAAATTCATAACTAAGCTGTAGTTTATTAATGAATAATAATGTACAGTTTTTAAATAACTTTTTCAGTTATGACGATTTTGTTTGATGCACAGCATAATATTTAGGATTATTTCAGCTTTGTGGTGAAAGATTTAAAGGAATTAAGAATGAGGTAGAGAGAGGGAAAGTGTTATAACCTAGTTTCATACTTTTTGCTGGATCTATTGATAAATTGAGACATGTGTATGTCTAACAGTATAAGAGTTTTTTTTATATATCAACAACATTAAAAGTTTCTGCTTAATTTTAGAACATGTTAAAAGTGAGCTGGGAAGAGATAAAGATATTTTAGCTCCTTTTTAAATATCCTTTGTGGAATGCAGTGGCGGCTGCTCAGTATGGGCCAGGTGGGCCGGGCCCACCCAGAAAAATTGGAAGAAAAAAAATACATAATTAAAATTTTTCATTTTGTGTTTCAATTCAAAAAAAAAAAAACATAGGGCACAAAAGATATTTTAAACCTTCAGCCCCCCTCCCCCCACGCTCATCGCAAATACAACGCAAGCAACACAAGGAAGTTTTCGACTTCCACCAATTTTAGAGCTTCGCACAGCTTTGAGAATGAACTTCTAGTTCCATGGGCCAGCAAGGACTAGGCCCTTGGCACACCTCCACTGTTAGCCAATCGCAATGGTTGTATTGAGAAGAGCGGTGAGTTACCACGCCCCTTGTAATTTCTGCCAAGAGGGCACTTTTTGATTGCGCCCAAGATTTCCCTTTGTCCCCAACCAAAGCGGTGGAGAGGGAAATGTCTCCTCACTGAACAAGGGCAGAGAATGTCTGGCCCATGGAGCTCTGGTCCCTGTGTTAGAAAAAAAACTCACTTCTTTCCGCTCTGCGCTCTTCGTTTTTTCTTTTTTTTTAAAATTGATTTTTACTACATCTCCTTTTTTTTTGTCTTTCTTTTTTCATTTTCAACACTTATTACTAACAGGAATATATATTGCCAGTTTCATCCCCCTCCTCACCGATTTGTAATACAATGCAAGCATATTTTATTTATTTACCAGCTGCATGGCCCAACTCTGCCCGGTATATACCATAAGAATAAAATTTATGTCAAGTAACGCGTGCCTGTAAAAGTCCCGATGGATTAAAGTCGAAATTTTGCGCAGTGCAAAAAATGAATGAGTCGCCGAAAAATTTTTAAATCCCACTACAGGAAAAGCTTAAAAGCAAAAGCAATAATTTTATTTGTTTATGTTTGAGAATAAAATGGCAACACGTTTTTATTTTCAAAAATTTATTTTATGCAGTTTAATTTCTTTCACGATGGTGCAAACGATATTAATAAATCCAATTTAAAATTGATTTTTATTAACTTAAAAACGCCCGTATCTTTTTTCTGGGGGAAGTTAGCGATTCGGAGTTTTCAAAACCTTCAGGAGGAAATCCCCCTAAAGGATATTTTTCGCAAGCTTTAAAATGAGACCAAAATCGAGAAGATCCGATAATTATTTCGGGTAAAAAGAGCAATTTTGAGTCGTTAAATATAAATTCGAACGATCGGTAGTTTTTTGGAGTTGGAATGCCCGCCCCCCTACGACCCTCCCCGGGTGCCCAAGTACCTCCCTGCCAAATTTAGTCCAAATACCATGTAAACTGGATTTGTATAGGGAACATACACTCACACACATACATTTTCTGTTCAATTTATATGGATTTATTATTTATATGGATTTGCCTTTTGGTTCTGGAGATTCTTATGGAGTACACCACCAGCTCATTTATTCCATCCGTAGACCGCAGTTTCGTGCTTATTAGGAACTCATCAGCATGGTATAGGAATTAAACGAGCTGGAGGCAAAAATCTTCTTACAGAGCTAAGAGAGCCAACAAAAACTTTTTGCTAGAGGTTCTTATTTTCGAAATTTTTCTGTGAAGACTTTATTTTTGACTTGCGGAACGTTTGCCATTTTCTTGGTATTAGTTTAATTTAATCTCATTTGTCACAATGTTGTGCTAATACATTAAAAAGGGTTGTAAGTATTGTATGAGCTCTATGAACTTTGTCGGGTGCCACATTATAACTGCTTGGAGAAGTGATAAGTATTCTAACGCTCTAAATTTATAACCGTATCATGATTACATTTATATTCAGGACCAAAGATGTCTAAAAAAAGCCTCCCCTCTTAAAATATCAATGAAGTAGATAAATATTGTTTTAGGTCGCTCAGCATTAGTTTACGAACTGTTGTTTCCCCCATTTTATCTGTGTAAGCAATAAGCATTATACTGGGAAAACATAAAATTGCGGCCCCACCCGCTAAGTTAAGGCACGAGCCGCCACTGATGGAATGTTTTTCATCTTTTCTTACAGCGAAATGAAATTGTAGTTGAAAAGTTTATTTTTTTTCTCATTGACATTTTTCTTCAGATGAACCATTTTTTTATTTTTTGATAAATTTTTACTTTTTGTTTTACATTGTGACTCAAGTATCCTCATGAAAGACATAAATAAGCCTTGGATTGGAAATACTTAAGTCAATACAGAAAAAAAAAAGAAGGGAAAAAAATTTACTAAAGCAAGTTTTATTTTTATTGTTTCAGTTGCACGGTGCTTAAAGTGCAAAGAGTTCTTTAAAACCAGTTGTAAAAACAGAACTAGGAAAATAATTTTTTGTGTGTGTGTGTAATATTTGGTGGTTGAAGAAGTATTTCATTTTGGGTTTTAATAATAACATCAATATTTTTTTCAGTTTTCTTTTCTGTATATGCTACGCGCAATCTGCTCCAGAAGAACCTGGTGGTGGGCTATCTTTTAAGAACATATCTTTCATACATACTCCAAGAAAAATTAAACAAAAGGGGAATAAAATTCCAATGCGTTTGTTTTCATAACGCATAGTTATCAATGCTCCTTTTTCTGTAGAGGTCATCTTTTCAACTTGCTTTTCACCCTTTTGGGTCACAACCTTCCCTGATTTTTGAACTGCACAAATATCAGTTTCATCTACGTTCCACAATTGCTTCAAGCCAAAGTTATGTTCTTCAAGCTCTAGTTTTAAGTTATTAAAAAATCATTTTCATTTTCCCTTTTAAAACTTGCCAACTTGTTGCTTGAGACTCTTTTAATGCTAAACTTGGATGCCTACTCATAAAACCATAAAATCAGTCAATTCCATTCAAGAATGATTGTTTGATTCCCAATTTGGGGGTACATCTTCGTTGTTCTCAGATGCAAAATCATTTGTTAACTTTCAAATTTATTATTCAAGATTAGTTGAGGTAAGTGGGATCCCTTTTTAGACCAGTTCATTTTTGAGGCCTTATGCAAAAGTTTTGTTGACTTATTTCATCTTGGATATTATTAATCAACAAAAGTTTGTTATTATTTCTCTAATAAAACTATAACTATTCTAAACAATTTTGAAAAAGAATTAGACAGGTGTCCTACTTACCCATATGAAAGAGTGCAACAAAACTTGACTATGCAGAAATACGCTGAGGCCACAGAGAAATTAAGTAGTTCCAAGTGTGTTGTCAAAATTTTAGGTGAAATTAAACCATTCGCTTCAGAAATCAGATTAGTTTGTTAAATCCTGCATATGTAGTAGGGTGGAGCGAAAAAAACAAAGTTTTATTTTCGAATCGTAATAGCGCGGAAAAGTTGTGATTGATGAAAACTTACAAAACAAAACAAAAATTTTTGAAATCGGATAATATCTTCCGATCCCGCAACGAGCCTGAAATTTTGAAAAAATGAAAATTTTCATGTGTTTCTAGCGATTTTTTAAAATTCTTGTTTCAGTGTTTTATTTTAATGCTTTTGGACTGAAAAGTTACGATTGGTGAAGCCTTTTGAAATTTTAAAAAATATATTGAGATCAAATAATACCTTCTGATCCAGGAGCAAGGCAGAAAAACCAAAAAATTGGAAATATTCAGCTTTTTTTTTGAGGGGGGGGGGATTAAAATTAAAAAAAAATTCTCGTTTTTTTTTTCATCCTTTTTACCCGGTACCATAGCGTAAAGAATTTTAAAAAGAACTACATTAGTCTTAAACATTAATTTTTTTCTCGATTTTTTAGGTATCTTCTAAACATGCAACATTACCATGCTTTGCAACAATGAAACATTTTTAAATAATAGAAAATTATAAAATATTTTCCAAAATTTCTACAATCCAGTACAAAAACCCACTAAATAATACCCTCACACGCAAAATAAACGCTAATTTTAATCACTAAACTATAAACAATTTTAATATCTAACTAATTATATACAATCTCTTAACCGCATTTTGAATTATGTGCCTTCTATAAACTGTTATCTAACCTAAATGACTACCCACAGAATCCTTTAACATTAATTTAATTAAAAACTAATTTTTGTTCAGTCTTTAAAATTAATCCTAGTTAGGTTAAGTAGTGTATGGAATGAGACTGCAAAAGGCAATTAAAAATTAAGAAACTAACATATAATGAGGTACGTATTAAAATAGTTTATCGTTTAGAGATAAAAAATATTGTTCATCTTATGAGTGAGTGTTTTGTTCAGTGGATTTTTGTACTGAAAAAGTAGAACAAATTTAATTAATAGGTACGGGTAAGAATTTGTACGTAAATATTATGTATTCAATGGCGGTTTTGTTTTTTATTTAAAAATTTTGTGTATGAAAAATTAGAAATCAACAAAATCTATAATTTGTTTTGTCCTCTAGACTAATAAATTTATTATATTTATGGCTTTCACATCAAATGTGTTCCAAAATCATCACCGAGATGCTCTCCAGTAACCTTTTAAGCACAAGATTCTCTTCAATCGTGTTTCAAATGTTCAGTTTTCACGATAACATGTTTTAATATTTTTTGCATGAAGCTAATGAGGTTTGTGGTTCAGGCCTTCCCCGCAATGCCCTCTCCTTGTCAAATGCTTTCCAAGCCTTAACCTTCCTTTTTTTGCAAGCAAGTATAGTATGAAATATTTTTTGTAAGTGCTACCTTATATAAGATATCTTCTCACATTTAAATGTGTTTGATGGTAAATTTTAAAACAAAAAACAAAACAATTACATCTGTGAAATTTATTGAAAGCGTGTGGAGAGGGGGAAGGGTGTCAATATTTTCTTTTGCGTAAAGCAATGTTTAATAAACATTATCATGTGATTAAGAGCAACTATTGTACAGGGGCAGCCTGGCTAACTTTGGCCCAGTCGGCAAGATGACATTTTGGCCCACCTTCGTATTATTATCATTTTTTTTAATGTATACTACTACTACATAAGCGAAACTACATAAGCCTCACTCCTACCACATTTCAAAATTAAAATATTATTAAGTTTAAGATAGATACACATGTAACAGTAGGAACTCTGAAATTGAAAAGAAAAACATGCACTTAAAATACTTTACATTTTTAATCCATATTTAAATTACACAGATAGTGATAGTACAATAGGGCTATTCTATGGAAAACTGACATTTTCTTCCTCAAGCGCCAGATCATACATTTTATTTAAAATATTAGTTAAAGAGGGGAACTTATCAAAATTTTCGTTTTTAAGAAATTACAAACGCATATGTGACTTCTAAGCAAAAAAAGGAAAAAATGTTCACACACATTTCCTACTAAAATCTTTACATTTTAATGCACTGTCGTGTGCGAGACAAAATGGTGTTTTTTTCTTCATGAAATTGCTCAATGAAGGTCAAAACTGTAGGAAAAAAAAAGGCTTTAAATAATAAAAACATTCCTTTTCACTCAAACATTGAGCAACCACGCTAGTTCTGCTGAACTAGAAGCAATACTGTCAATTACTTTATCATAGTCGTAATTAAATGAGCGTTCAATGTTAATCAACATGTAGTTCTCAAGCAAGTCTTGTCCAAGGTTCGAACGTAAGCGACTTTTTATTAATTTCAAAACTGAAAAATAACGTTCACACGATACTTGCGTGCATGAGAGGGTAAGGACGTATTTATATACAACATATAATGAAGGGTACATTGCTCCATATAGATTTAGTTCATGTAAAAGTTTAAAACCGCAAATTATGCACCTTTTACATGATTCATTTTGACACTGAATATTTTCTGCATTACTTTCTTCAGTAAAATCGTCGAAGAACTCCACATTTATGGAATTTACAGAATCGTTTTGTGGTTCATTATAATCATAACAATGCCTAGAAAATTGAATAAGTTTTTCGCGAACATCTGCTTTGCAGAGCATTTTTTAACATAGGGACTAGGCGACACTAATATCGCCTAGTGAAGAAAATTTGTTGCCTAGAAAATGCAAAACAGAGTCACTGGGCGACATTGTAAAATCCAACATTTGGTCACTCCTAGTTTTCGTAAACGGAATTCTTTCTTTCTCTTTTTTCCCCCTTCCTAAAAGCCTCCACCGTTTCTCCTACAGCCTCCAACAAAACCTGTTCCTTTTTCTGCCCATTGATGTTGGTAAACAGAAAGAGGTAAGGTGACTCCTCCCCATTAAAAACAAGCTTCGGATTCTTTTAGCGTGCAATATGATCTCTAGGAATGAAAGCCGCAAAGTTGATCGTGGCCCAAAGCGGTGACAGTTTAACTGCCCAGCTATCAGTGTCGTATGTTCTGAGGTGGGGGAGACAGAGCCAAAACACTGCCCGTAATGCTCAGGGCCCAGCTCCAGGTGCTGCACTAATGCCTAATCAATAACGAAAAGGATATAACATGTAAAATAAATAAACAACAAGCAAATGTTTTACTAAACAGCACAAGAGTTACTGAAAATTGCATTATTTTATAATTGGCCATGAAACTTCAAGAGACCGGGTAAGTATTTGCTCTATTCGTGATTATCTATAGTGGTTCTTTTTTATATATAGTACAGTGTTTTATTAATTTATTTATATTTTTCACAATTCTTTGCACAGTTTTATTATTTTTTTTTGTACTTTTTGCAAAAAAACTACAAGAAAAGAGTAACGCATGTACATTCCTTTAACTTATCCCGCCAGAAAAGAACAAAAAGTTTCATTTTTGTTACATCTTTTTAGATTGAATATAATTTTACAAATATTGGGCAAAATTTTCCATTTTTTTTTTGAAATATTATTTAAAATATTAAAAATAAATGTTTCCTTTTTTTTTTGTAAAATTTTATATATATTTTGGGTTTTTCCTACACTCCCCCCCCCCAGACAGATTTGATGACAGACAACTGCCCCGTGTCGCCCAATGAAAAATCCTTAAAAAATGCTCTGCTGCTTTGTCTACTTATGCATAATCCGATAAAGAACACAGTACATCTTGCGGCAAGTTCCCATCTAGAGATCTTATTTCGGGGAAGCGGGCAGGATCTAACAAAGTCTTTTAACAGGGGTTTGTTTGCAACAAATCGACTTTTAAGTTAGGCGATGGCTGTGTCCAAAATGACGTTGTACACATTGATCTCAAAGTGTTCGGATGGTGTATTTTGTAGCCTCACCCCATCATGACATAATTCATCCGGATTTCTCTTCTTTAATGGAATCCTCTTCTCCGGAAGAGAATCCTCAATTTCTACATCATAACCCGCTTGAGTTAGTGTATCCTGCAGATAAGCAGTAAACTCAGCTGCTTTTTTAACAATAGAATCAAAATCCTCGCGTTTTCGCTGCAGTTCCAAAACTACAGTTTGAATTTTCTTAGTGGCTGTTAAATAGTCTAACCCACTTCTTTTTAAATATTTTGAAGTGGAAGTTGACAATTCAAACAGCTCGCTAAAAATCGAAGCAAGTAAAATGCTTTGAAATTTGCACCAATTTAAAGTTGATTTCCGATCTAAAATTATCAGTTGCCAAAGTGTACAAGCATTTTATTAATGTCGGGAACTTTTTTCGTTCCTCTAAAGGCAAGGAAAAGCCATCAAACATGCTTTTCAGGGCTCGATTCTTGCTCCACCATCCAGTTGCATTTACTTTCTGAAGCCTCCGAAGAAGTTGCTGCCCTGCTTCAGATTCGCTATTTATTTTAGTCCACGCTTGCATCCGCTTGTGCGACTCTGAAATGAAAGTGGCTGTTGTTTGTAATATCCTAAGTCTTTCGCCAATTTGCAGCATTCAGTGGAATCAGTGAGAACTAAACGGAGTATATAGGCAAAACAGTGAACGTAATGCAGATCTGGGTTGTCTTGTTTCAGCTGAGCTTGCAACCCTTGATATTGTCCACTCATATTAGCAGCACCGTCAAATAAACAGCCAACAGTTTTTGAAGTTGGAAGGTCAAACTTCTCGAGTTGACTTTTAATATTAAGATAAAGTGCTTCTCCTGTAGTCGTTTTGGCAATTAGCATCTTTAAAAGCCTTACTTTTACTTCGCCGTTGATCACGTAACGGGCGCATAAGGCTAGCTGATCCACGACAGAAATATCTTGAGTGGAGTCTACTTCAATGCTGAAGACGCCTGCCCTTTTCATTTCTTCCACAATATCCATTTGAATTTGAAGGGCCAGAACTGAAACTATTTTTTTTAAGAAAGTTTTGGACATAAAAATTACAAATTAGCCCCTGCCGCGCTTTTTCTGACAAATTTTATCTTCTGACTTTTTATTAAGCTTGGGCGCTTCTCGATCAGTGCTCGTTTTAATTGCTTGTGAAACATGCATACTCAATGTCTCGTCATATTTACATATTAGCATGACTGCTTCCAAAAAGTTTCCATGGTTCACATTTTTGTTAAATAAGCTGGAAATTGCTTCTCCACGGTGTCCTCGGAAGGGTAACCCTTGCTTTCCTAGGAAAATAGCTATGTCAATGATCCGCAACAATATTTTGCGGCGATGCTCCACGTCGATCTTTCGCTTATCAGCCTGATAGCGGGATAATTTTTTTTTCTAGCAGACGATATTGCACGGCAACCCTGCACAGCAACGATGACGTAGTAGGAAAACAAGCTTAGAGTTGGTCGAAATTGAGGATTGCTCCAAGTTCGAGTAGCTTCATGTTGGATCGTGTGATAAGGGCTTAAAAAACGCAGAAACGAATAGAAATTCGGGGATCCGGCTAGAAGGTCCAAAACCGAAAGGTCCATGAACAGAAGATCCACGTCCAAAAGGTCCGCGGGATAGAAGGTCTACGAGACAGAAGGTCCGCCAGACATAAGGTCCAAGGAACATAAGAAATTCGGATTGCCAAGACATGGACGGTATTGGTCAACTATTGCATCTTTATGTTCCCTCTTTTTTTCGCCTCCAGTGTAGTCTCGACCAGCTCTCGCCGAGAATGTAGAGCCACGGTTATTCAAACCGAGGTGTCCGAGAACCTCCCTCCCCGAGAGGAAATCAGAAGAACAAGTGATTTCTTCGGAAAACCCTTATCTTTTTAATCCGGGCTTTAGGGGATGCAAAATTTCGATACTTCTCTTATTGGGTCTCTAATTGCATCGTGGGGGTTTCGATTCCTTTCC
Organism: Uloborus plumipes; assembly: GCA_038373865.1. Lineage (NCBI taxonomy): Eukaryota > Metazoa > Arthropoda > Arachnida > Araneae > Uloboridae > Uloborus > Uloborus plumipes. The sequence goes on from JAXGGA010001121.1 coordinate 22,351, forward strand.
CTACAATGTAGAAGTATCAAGTTGGTCAACAGTTAGAAGAAACTTGCTTTTTAGAACGAGGAGAAAAATTTCGCTCATTTACGGAGTTGTTTTTGGTTTCGGAGAGATTCTCATGGCTAAACATTGTACGATGTAACCCGCGTATTTATTATTGCAGGCAGGATAACCTTTGTCTGATCGTGAGGGCCTCTTGAATTTTCGTTAAGGAGTACAAAAATAAGTTTCAATCGTTCATTTTTCAGCTAGGGCCGACCTCCATTGCTCTGGCCCCTGAGCTTCCCCAATGGGAGAGCCGTAACCCCAGGGGGAAACTTGAGAAGAGAGGTAAGTATTTACGCGTGGATTTCAGCTATCTACATTTGCGATTGGCCCCCTAAGTAGGAAAAATATACTTATTGTTCTTAAATGTTTTTTTTTTTTTTTTTTTTGTATTTCGTAAATATATATTTTCAACCTTTTTTAAAAAAAATTTTTTGTAGGAAACCTTAGGTTTTATGTGGCCCACTCAGCGGTTGGCCCAGTCGGGGATCCCCGACCAGCCGACCGGGACAGTCCGCCCTTGCTATTGTATGTTAGGAAACATAAGTTAAAAAAGGAATTGGAAACACTAAATGGATGCATCTTTTTTATTTTGGCTTTGGAAGACTTATTATCACTTCATCCTCTGTAATAATTCTTACAATCTTCAGGCTAATAGAAAGTTATTTTTATTCTTTCTTGCAAGTTTACAGTAATTTTTTCACTTGCATTATCAACTTCCAAAATTAGAGCTACATAATTATTATTTTTTTTTTAATGCAAGTTTCTAATACATAGTCACCAGCTTTTGCAGTTCTTGTAGTTGAATTATCAACTCTTCACCACAGCTGCTTGTCATTTGAAATCATCATTATTATGAAAGACCAACTTATTCCCCATTGATAGAATCCACTAACCCTGAATAGTTAAAATTTGTTAACTAAACACCTCCTCTTAGACACTTATTATGCATAGTAGTTAATGTAAAAACTACTATTGCAGTACGCACTTTAATCTAACTTGTTAATAACAGTTTACGAGGCATTTTTCTTAAAAAGCGGGCAGAAATAGGGTTGGGGCCATGCTATAACATTTGCAGATTTGCAGTTAAATTGCCAGTATTCTTTAATGGCTGTAAGTGGCTTCTAAACATGTCTCAAACATGCCCCATTGGCAGGAAATCTGATACCCTAGCAGTCCATCATTTCCTTGAATGCATTGTTGGGAAAATTGCACAGCATGTAGACAAGCATTGTCTTTTTTGCAGAACGTTATCAGAGCATAACACCAAGATTTTCCATTTTTTTTTGCCCCCCTCCACCCCCCAAAAAATGGGGCGGAAATACCTGGAAAAAACCGCACCAGACAAAATAACATTTCGTCCATTTTGTAGACTTTTTTGGTAACTAAAAAATTCTAGTCTAAAAATTCGTAATTTAGAAATAACAAATAAATACACATTAATTCTTCTCGTTGAAAGAAAATTTTTAAACAGATGCATTTATATTATATGAAATATTCATTAGTTTGTTTTTTTTTTTTTTTAAGTTAAAAAAAATATATTAATTTTTGTTAACACACCGAAATAAAAATAAGCTAAGCTTTTTCTATTTTGGTTAAAGTTTTTGTTCACTTAAGTTTTCAGATATGTGTTTCCAAATACGTATATATTTTTTAACATAATGATATCTTTATTACATAAATTATAAAATTGAAATGAAATCATTCATTAAATGCAATAATACAAATGTTGACTATTTTGCGAAATTCATCACCAGTTGCTTTATAAAACATAAAAAAACTCTGAAGTGGCAAGCAGAGTGCTAGCCAGAAAATTTTTGTCCCTTAAATCTGAGATTAAGGTTTTATCAAAGTTGTCAACTCATCTCGGCAGAAAAACTTTTAACTTAATGAATGTGAATTGCGTCTTTGGAATTCAGAGTAAAAGCACATTTAATTAATTTCATCAATGTTTTTTTTTCTTTTAATGTAAGATATCATTTAGAATTGTCATTAAATTTACCTTCCTAACCTGTTGTGTATCAATGTTTTTTTTTCTTTTAATGTAAGATATCATTTAGAATTGTCATTAAATTTACCTTCCTAACCTGTTGTTTTTCTTCGCTATTAACTAATAAAACAGTATTTATTTTTAATTAAGTTATTATTTTTATAATTTATTTTTTTTCCAATATTTTTACCATGATGAAAACAACCCTGTCTTTTAAAACTAATAACAATGTAGAAATGCAAATTATGTTCAATAGCTTATGTCATTTCTTTACATAAAATTTTATTAGTGTTTTACAGTAAAAATTTCCAAAAAATGTTGCATGAAAGTTTAAGTTACTTTTTTGTGGGTTTCTTAGTTTTTGTCATTTACATTCAATTATTATGATTGTACTAAATGTTTAATTTAAAAGAATTTCTGTAATAAATAATGTAACCAAATTGTATAATAATTCTGTTACTTTATCAAACATATAGAAAATATGTTAATTTTCATTTTTTCCAATTCGATCCATTTTGGGAAGTCCTTTTTGCCGCCCCGGACTTTTTACGGAAAAGGGGACAAAATAACAACCCTGCATAACACACATGCACAAAAAGAAACACTTCTCTTGTTTTGTCTTCATTTAAATAAAATACTGCTTTTCTATTAACACCTGATTAACACAATTCCAAATTTTGATGAACTTGTGAATATTTTCATTTATTCCTCAGCCTTGTAAGTGTAATACTTTTGGATACATATTGTGTCAAAAACGAATGAATCAGTTGCAGCAACTTTGTACTTTTATGCTCCCCGAGGTGTGAGCATCTTATATGCACATAGCAGGCTTACCCTTGTCTTATTACCAATGAAATTTAAATCAGTGGCCAGGGCCGGATTAAGGGTGTCATAGGCCCTAGGCACTCCAGCAGTGTAGGCCCCGGAAAATTTTTTTTTTAACTTAAATTGACCGCTAATATTAAGTAATAATTTTGTTGTAGACCTAAATCCGAAAATGTGATGATGCGGTAAAATAACATTATTTTATTTTGGGATTTTAATGTTTTTATTTTTCATAGAGCCATTTTCAAAAGCCATAATTCCAGAATTGAGTTTATCTGCAACAAAGCAACTTTTATATCTACCAAATTCCATGCAGAATTCCAGGGTTTTAGTACATGAACATGACAAGACTTTAGCCGCCGGCCCTAAGCTGTAAAATTTTTTGAAATTTTGCAATCGCTCTACAATTTCTTTGCAGCGTCCCCTCAAAGATGGTCTAAACTAAGGTGTTTGGGAAGTAAAATTTCTGTAAAAAGACTTTCAGAGACCAGATGGTCAGCACGTTACGAGGCTATAAAAACATTATGTGCCCATTATGATGATATACGTGGTATTCTTACAAATATTTCAACTAGTGAAGGTATGAAACCTACAACAGTGATTGAGGCACAAACTTTAATTGATCAAATGAATACTTTGGAGATGGTATTACTCACAGTTATTTGGGACGATCTACTAAAACACGTCGATATTGTAAATAAATCTCTTCAAGAACCTGGCATCGAGTTTAACACGATGGTGCGACTTTACGACAGTTTAATTCAATATTTATCTCACTGCAGAACTGAGGACACGTATAATAGCTATTATCTTAAGGCAAAAGCCCTTGCACCAGATTCAGAATTTAAAGAATCCGAATCTAGAGTTCGTAAGAGAAAACGACAGTTCGATGAAGGGCCAGATGAGACTCCATCTCGCAGCGCCAAAGATTCCTTTAAGATTAATGTTTTTTTTATTGTTCTGGATATGCTTTGCGCTGAAATGACGAAGAGACGCACTGCGTATACCGGCCTTGATGATACATTTAGTTTTCTTATGGATAATACACTGACCGAAGACATTATCAAGGTTAAGACACAAGCTCTGAACTTAGAAGAAAACTTTGTTGATGAGTATTTGATTTTTTCAAATTTGTACCCCAAAACCACCTCTATAACGGATCTCATCAAATTACAAATAAAGGATAAACTTGTGTCAAGTTTCCCAAATGTTAATATTGCATTACGCATATACCTTTCGATATTGGGTTCGAATGCAGAAGGAGAAAGATCATTCTCCAAGTTGAAGCTTATAAAAAATTTTGTGCGTTCAACTATGGGTCAAGAGAGAACTTCGTCACTAGGCCTTCTATGTATTGAAAGTGATGTCGCTCGCGGCATTAATTTTGAAGATATAATACACGAATTCGCTGTGTTAAAATCCCGAAAAAAGGAGTTATTTTAGGATCTACTTAGTAAACCAAATGTTTTGTATTCGTATTTTTTGTGTGTTTGTATTTACATATACTATTTTGACCTTCACTATATAATATAAAAATGTTTATAAGTTTTTGGGGTATTTTTATTTCAATATATTTTTTTTCCAAAGCCCTAAGACCTTTGGTCTTCGTAGGCCCTAGGCACGTGCCTACTGTGCCTAATTGGTAATCTGGCCCTGTCAGTGGCATATCTCTTACCAAACTTCATTCCTGTGGAGTTTCATGACTGTGATTTGATATCTTCTGTGTGAAAGTACTTTTTTAAGGCACTGTATTTTGATCTTTTCTTTATAAATTTTTAATCTAAGAACTTACAATTGCTTCTTCAAATTTAGAGCATATATGTTCTCTTTAGTTTTCCTGAAATCAATTAAAAATTTTTTTCCTCAGTGTGTATTATGCGTGGGAGACTTCTTTGGACCCAATGATTTTAATGATGTAGAATGGCAAAACATGCTAAGTGGCCTAATTGAAGGTAAGCAAAAATTCACCTCATTTAGGTATATATAAATGTGCATGTACTTATTTATAGTGTAGATACTGTCGGTTCCAAGAAATATTATTCAATTAAGCGGGGTATTCGATTATGCAGGGATCTTTAACATTGCATCTATGGCATGGGAAACATTCGGTTCTGAGATATTTTATTCGTATAAGCGAGGTATTCATTTATCCGTTACCCGATTAAGCAGAGATGACAGGACTATTGTAATGCATTTTATGATTAGAGTTTTTAAGCATTGTTTTGAAGATTTTTGACATTAAACATATCACAGATCAATTTATTTATATTTTTTTATGGTCAGGGCTGTTGAGATTATATCTGTGTGCTTGCATATTTGAACATTTTGGCACTTCAAAGCATTAATTTCTCAATTCAAAGCTGGGGTTTTATTTATCCTGATAGTCCTGATTTTTCCTCACAAAAATTATTTTGACCTGACTTTTATATTTTTGTCCTGACATTTTTAGTTAAAAAAATGGAAAAAAATTCCTATTGTATGAGCCAAAATTTAGTAGGATGAACTCTGGCAAAAATAATTATTTTTGTCACATGATCATTTGATCATACCTTAGTTCCTTTTACCAGTTCAGAGGACAAACATTTTCTTTAACTGAGCAATCATTATTAATGTTGCCAAAACAACTAAAAGCATTTGAACAGAAGTATTTCCCCAACCCCTTCCTGTTTTATTACCATTTAGCCCCTGGAAAGTCTATTAGAAGAGTTCATGTCCTCAGAAACAGAAAACAAAACTTTCTCATTTCCACTTTTTTTTCTTAAACCCTTCCAGTTGAAGCATGAAATAAGGCACAAACTATTTATACAGGATGGTGACCAATGACTGTTGTCATCCCAATAATTTTTGAACAGCAAGAGCAATGGGTCAGGTGGGGTAAAATGAGCCATAGGGCAAAATAGGTCAGTTTAAAAAAACTAAAATAAATCTTTTTAAAAAAGTGTACGCAATATTTTCTTTTTTTGTTTCCATTTTTTTGTATTATTGGCACTAAGCATAATTTTATATGCAAAATAAGATGCAACTTCTACTTCAAAGTTACAGATATTAGCAATTAAATGTTTTTTCTCATAGAAGCTTGATTGTGTTCATCATAAATACTTTTGATTTAAAGAAAATGAAATGGAAGTACACATTATAATTTTTTAACCTACTGCATAGAGCACATTTTTAAGAATAATTTTCTAAAAACTGCAGAAATGAATTTTTTAGGGTAAAAAAACGTGTTGGTGAAATAGGTCATGCTGTGCATTAGGTTAGACTTAGCATTTATTATATAGCTAATTACATTTTTTGCTTATTAATTCAATTTTTTCCTTCATGTATGTGTTCACTAATTTAAAACAATAGTATATTTGCTTTGTCATTATTTTCATACATAAATGTAAAAACTTATGGTGTGAAATAATTAAATTAAATCAATATGCCAAAATTAAGAGCACAGCTTTTGTTCGATGAAATTCCTTCAGGAAATGTTGTTGAGAAGTTAAACAAAAGTGGCTTGTTATCCCCAAAGAAAGAAGATTCCGGTACAAATCATAGAAAAATATTCTACAAAGCTGAATCCAAATAATGCAGTTGAATTAAATGCAAGTACAAATACAAATGTAACGACCAGCAACAGACTCTGGGCCCAACAGGGCTGGTCCTAGTCACATTATAGACACCACTGATCAATGGCCCTCTTAAAACTATCTACTCCCTTCCTCCTTACTGCCTCTTCCGGTAAACTATTCCAAGTTCCCACTACTCTGCTAAAACAGTAATTTTTCCGATTTTCCAGGTTAGCCTGAGATTTAAACAGCTTATAACAATGACCCCTTGTCCTGCTTTCCATGCAAAAATTTAACCCCATAACATCTTTCATTTTAATAAATTTAAACAACTGAATCATGTTTCCTCTGATTCTCCTTTGCTCAAGACTATGCATATTAAGCACCCTAAGTCTGGAATCATAGTCTAAATTAGAAAATCTATTCACTAACCTTGTAGCCCTCCTTTGTACCCTTTCCAATGAATTACGATCTTTCTTAAGATAAGGAGACCAAAACTGAACAGCATACACTAAATGAGGTCTTACCAAACTTATATATAAAGGTAGAAGAACCTTCTTAGATTTGTTTGAAATAGATCTATTTAGAAATCCAAGTATCCTATTGGCTTTGTTACTATCTATGCTGCACTTTTGACTCAACTTGAAGTCTTGATTTATTAAGACACCTAGATCCATAACATTCTCTGCCTTACTAAGGACTGAACCCTGTAAATAATAGCTTGTATGCTTATTTCCATGACCTAAATGCAGCACTTGACGTTTCCCAACATTTACTACTATGCCCTACTTGTCTGCCCACTTAGTGATATGATCCAAATCCTCTTGCAGCTGATTTACTTGTTCATTATTTTCTACAACCCCCATAACTTTGACGTCAACAGCAAAACAATTCATGTTTCCAGAAACATTTTCATGAATATCATTCATAAAAATAATAAACAAAAGTGCATGTAAAACTGATCCTTGGGGAACCTCACTTAAAACCTCACTCCATTTAGAATGGTAACCCCTTACAACTACTCTTTGTTTCCTTCCTATCAGCCAATTCCTGACCCAAACTAAAATTTTACCTCCAATTCCTATATCAGCTAATTAACTGATTAGTGCAACATGCGGTACCTTATCGAAAGCTTTTTGAAAATCAATGTAAACAACATCTAGGGGAAAGTACCCCAAAACGGGATAGCTAAACCATTCTTCTCTTTATTTCTTATTGTGTACAAGGTACACTCCAAAGTCAGACGTCATTTACAAATATACACCTTTTCAACTACTAAAAATACCTTTGTCACTTTTGTTCAATATTATTTATAGGAAAAATACTGGTTTCAAAAAGTCTTATAAGATCACGTTTTACCCTACCAAGGGTGGGCAAAATGGGATAGGGAATTGTACGTTGTTACATTTTTCCTGATTTTACTTTTGATTTAGTTTTTAAAACGAAAATAAGCTACGTAATTGTAAACTTGAAAAATTACATAACACAGAAATCGCATAAAAATGTGTCGTCTTCTTCTTCTGCCTTAGAACAGGCTTCGTGAATCCATCGCTGGCAGCTCGAGAATTGTATCCAGCTTCCTTCTCCAGATTTCGATTCAAGATACATAGTGTTGCAGGAAATACATCTTCATCTTTTTCAGCTTCATCTTCTGAAAAGGACGACGTTCAACCTTGGCTAACTGCTATTTTTTTTAGGTTTTCTTAAAGTCCACTTTCTTCGATTTTTGTAAATGATGATTGTGGCTTTTTTCAGGTTCAGAATAACATTTTTTAACTTTATCTACCAGTTTTGTATCTCCACTTGGTTTTCTTTTAAGCCTCGTTTGTTTTGTCTGTGGGACATTCAAGAGACTTGTTATGGCAGCATTTTTTTCAGCTTTCTCATTCTTTCTCGTTCTTTTTTTTTCACATTCTTCTTATTCAAACTAAAGTTTATATGGGCTGCCTGTTATTATTGCAGTTTTCAATATTCTCCTATTGTGTTTATTTTGGGGCCTTGGTCTAGTGGTGGAGGTAGAATTTCTTTGAAGGATATAGAAAATGGCAGTGACGGACCATAGTATAGCTCAAGTCCTTTGTCTCCTGTTGAAGTGAACGGTTGAATAAGGTCTGCGTTTGTGCTAGTATTATCGGTGCCCCAATTACTAGGTGGTTCATTCAATACTGTCTCTAGTGGTTGTGACTCTTGTGTGTGGAGTTAGAGCCACGATATAGACAGGCCGATGCATCAAGCTTAAGTTTCACCACTTTGGATCCAACTCATTTACTTTTACTTTCATTTTTCATTGTTGTGGAACTAGGGTTACCAAAGCAAAGTTTCAGGGCATTGCCAAGCTTTGTTAAATTCATGTGAAAAGTTACCAAAAAGCTTTAACTCGCTAGAAAAGACAACCCTCAAACACGAGCTGGATCCAAAGTGGTCAAACTTAATCTTCATGCATCGGCTCGTCTATATAGGGGCCTTATGTGAAGTGGTTGCAAACTCTTAGATGCTATTATGATTGAACTTGAAGATCTTTCAGATCTGGCCTCGTTTTGTTGCCGAATTAACGGTTGTCGGGGGGTCATCTTCTGAGCATCCAGCAATGGTTGATCTGTTGGAAGAGAAGAAGCGAAGATATATTGAGGAAAGAGTTCAGTGTTAGATAGAAAAATGCTTGCTTTCCTAAACCCATTCACAGCAGTTTGGACAAGAGCTGCTCGTTGAAATGCTGCATTGAACATCTTTCCTACTTCGTAGATAGTAATCCCTCTGCCAGGATGGTCAAACATTCACTTGCGATTTTCTTGCTCCCTTCGTGCTGCTTAAACACATTGCCAAAACATTAATGGAAATGGTCAGGTAAAATGGGACACATCAAAATTGTATCCCGTTTTGGGCGCCCCAAAAGTGTCCCATTTTGCCCGACCATGATGCTTTTGACAACATAAATGGCTGACCCCTGAACCGTCACTCACTAGCAATATTTAAGTACACGAAATTGTTGCTTAAAGAGGTATGAACAAAACACAGTACTAACCGAAATTGTTTCGAAAGACAGAGATGCACTAGGATAGTCGTTCTGCAGTCGAAAAAAGTAAAAAGTAAGTAAAAATCTCAACTGAAAACTTTGAAAAATATTTCTTTACAAAATACATGGCTCGCGTTGTGATATCAACTGAGAATGCTGCTATGGTGGCCGGGAACCAGTTTAGCCGTCTTGTGAGATAGTACCACCAGTAAAACCCCCCAGGCTCAGTATCCCGTTTTGCCCTCCTATCCCGTTTTGGGCAACTCTTCCCTACACACTTTCTGTTATCTAAAGCCATGGTGACCTTGTCATGAAAATGTAAAAAAATAGTAGCACACGATTTACCTTTCCTGAAACTATACGGCAAACTAGTCAACAGACCATTATTTTCTAAGAAATTCATAATCTTAATTTTTAATAACGTTTCAAAAATTTTGCAAACCACTGAAGTAAGACTGACAGGTCTATTATTTCCTGCATTACCTCTAGACCCTTTCTTAAAGAGTGGCGTAATGTTAGCCAGTTTTCCAGTCCTCTGGCACTGTCCCTGAGTTATACGAAGCATTGAAAATTTTTACAATAGTATCTACTAATTCCTCTGCACATTCAACTAGAATTTTTGGATAAATATTATCTGGTCCCGGAGCTTTAGTTGTTTTAATTTTTTTCAAATGAAGTAAAACGTCCTCCTTAGAAAATACAAAATCTTCAAGCTGTATAGTAGCTTGTGTTTTACTTGCGATAACTGTTGAGATACAGTTATCGTTAAAAACACTGGAAAAAAACCATTTAGAACATTAGCAATATCCCTATTATTCTGAATTAAATTTCCATGCTCATCAACCAGTGGCCCAATTTGACTATTTCTAACTTTCCCAGAATTTGCGTAAGCAGAACACCCCTTTGGATTCTTGTCAATGTTATGTGCTTTAATTGAGTATTTTTATTTGACAAAAAGTGCCCACACAGCTGACTAATTTTTTCGAAAAATCACGAATTTAAATTTTGTTTTTTCTTAACATTTCTTACCCAAGCGTGCAATGTATTTAATCCAATAAATTATTTTACCTGGGTGGTATCGTAACTACCACTTCTTTATAGATTTTATATGCTTGAGAACTTCAAATATAAATAATTTTTTATGCTTTACCTATTGTCAGTTTGTACATATCACGTTTTAAGTGTAATGCACTTATTTTTAAGCAAAAGACATTTTTTATCTTCTTTACCCCTTATTTGTGCTATTTTCGTATTATCCGCGATTTTCATTATCCGCGATACCCGTGCCACCAAATTCTGTCGATAATCGAAAGTGTACTGTATAATTTGTTATATTGATTAACCAGAGGCAAAACTTAGCATATACGTTTGCTGTTTTCTTTCAAAATAAATTCCTTTAACCTGCTTACATTTTGCAAGATAATACCTATATTTCCTATTATGGTTTGTAGAAATGTTGTGCAAAAGATCTGAGGTTGTTTTTTAAAACTTGTTTTTTATTTTTAATGTGTTTGTGGCTCTTATAAAATCTTCTGGTGGTTCATTTTATGACCCATAAAATGAAAGTTTCCCTTTTCCTCTTCTATTTGTGATTTAGATTATAGGCACATAATTTCTGTGACAGTATGTTGCATAAATTGATAATTTTTTTACAAGTTAAAAATTTAGGGCAGTTTTTTAAATTTTTATGAATGTAATTAAAAATAAATCTATTTCAGTACCAATCGTGACATATATCTTAGGACCAAGCAACATAGACTACAAACACTTTTTCAAGGAATCTGGTGAACTTGCACCAAACATTCATTATCTTGGTAAGGAAAAATTTTCTTACTTGAGCGTGAAATTATTGTTAACTGAGATTTCTCGCACGTTATTTTAACGAATATTGTTTTTAATATTTTCTTATACTTTATGGAATATTAAACTATGCTTTTGTCTGATTTTTTGTGCACTTCTAATCAAGGAACCTCTCTGCTACTTTTTCTCGAAATTTACGTCATGTAAAAGTACTACTTATGTCCCCCTCTACTTGTATTGGGAATTGTAAAGAAGCAATAGTTAACGATTAGCAAAAATTGCAAATGGGTCATTCCAGCAAAAATGGTACAAATCATCTCGGAAACTATTAAGTTAAGTTTATCAATTTAAATAATTTCTGCCAACTAATCATATTTCCTTTTTTTTCTTTATTTTTTGAGTCTCCATTTATTTATGTATAATGAAGTGTAAATGGCTAGTACATGATTCATTTTTGAAAGGATTTTAAATATTTTGATCACTTTGTGTAGCAGAGTGGACATGTAAGAGAGGGGACAAATAAGCCTTTAAAAATATCTTTATAATCATAAAGAAAACTTACAATCACAGAACAAGCATAAAGTGGGATAAACAGCCTAAAAATGTAAGTCTCTAAAATTTCAAGAAAAAAAATATTTTTTTCATCATTAATACGACTGTAACAGAGTGGACATCCAACAGTTCAAATCAACTACCATAAGAAAGGAATTAGGCTTATCTTGGTTGCTGACTATATAATTAAATGTAGCAAGCTAATCATGGTAGTTATACTACTTATATATTTTAAAAAAATATATCAGATTGAATACAGTTGATTATTTTATTTCCGAAAGAGCTTGTAACAGAGTGGACAATTTGAAACATGGAAAATCTAGGGATATGGATAAATAATAGTGTTTTTTGGGGAATTTTTCTTTCATTTGCGTAATAATCTGTAGAAATGGTGTCAGAATCATCTTTGGGCAATGCAGTGTAATTTATTTTGTTGTTACATTTCAGCTTAATCTTAAATCACATTTTAAATTCTAGTAATTTGAAGCTGGGAAAAGTCATTTTCTCCTTCTGACATTTTTTTTTTGTGTCCTTTATAAATGGATTATACCTAAACAATTGATACTTGATTACACAAAATTAAATGGAGAACCAATAAAAAATACACTTAATGGTCGTTAGTTATTAAAATTAATTAAAAAAAATTCCGAAGTCTCGGGACTGATTTGTACTATTTTCACTGGAATCACCCTAATTCAAAAACGAACTTTTTATAGGAGTCAGGATTGCAAAACTGTCCTTCTCAATTACAAGTGTGAGAATGATTAATTTTTTTATCTTAAATTTATTCATTCGATTTTATTTTCATTCTTTTAAAAACACTTTTATCCAACTTTCACTCTGTTTTGAAAACAACTTTCCAAAACTGCTCAAGGAGTTAAAGTTATTGTAGCTGTAAGATATTCAAGAATCTTTCAATTTTACTAGCTTAATTAAAAGGAATGAGTTTCACTAAAAAGTACAAAATTGCTCTGTACCTATCAAATTCAAGTTCATCCTCAACAAGTTAACTAAAAAAATGAAGGTCAAGGTTTGGTAGATGAATCATCAGAAAGAATCTTTTCGCATATGCCTTACAAGAAGTCCTTTCCAGGCCCATCATTTTGAATTTTTCTGGGGGTGGGGGGTAAATCATGTTTACTCCACGCAAATTGCCAGAAAAAAACAAAAACCATGCACATTTGTGTATAAAAATATTAATAATAAGCTTTAACAATAAATAATAAGCCAGGCAGGTCAATTGACCTCTCGTAAATGACACGCCTGTCCTTAACTGATCTTATCTTTTATGTTAGTTTTATTTGTTTATTTTTTATGAGAGAGGAAAAAGAAGTGGGAGAAGAAAATCAGACGTATATATGTTTAGCTTGATCAAAAAAATTTCTGCAATTTTTTAAAAAATTTAGTTAGGTTATGAAAATTGAAAGTTACATTTATATGAATCAGATATAATAAGTTTTGGTCTTACTAATATGCTCATTTTATTGTGTTTTTAGAGTTTTTTTTGTTTTCACTTAAAGGTTTGAGCACCACCATCAGTATTTTTGCTAATTTGGGTAAGATTTCGATAGCACAACCAGAATTTTTGATTAGTCTGTCATGAATCTTTACCTGTATATATAGTAGTCAAACTTCTCAATCTCAAATTTCATGAAATGGAATTAAAATATATGATAAGATAATCAGGTTCAAGATAAACAGCTGAAAGTGCAAGAAATATTTATCCCTGTCTCAATTACGGATAAATTGTCAAGGTTATCTACTGGGAAATTGTGGCCCATTTTTCAAAATGGAGATAGTCCCTTTAGCATAACTTAATGCATTCCTTAAGTCCAATGAACTGTTTTTTACTTCATCATTATCGTTACATTTGAAACATGCTCTTTGCTACTTGGGTATTCAAAGATTTTTTTTCTCTTTTGTCATCAATGAACAACATGTTGCAGATTACCAAAGTAAAGGCATAGAGTTGAGAACAAATTATGCTCCGCTCTTCAACGTTCAGTCTTCTAGTAGAGGTCAGGTTGGTGCACAAATTTATTTTTAAAGACAACTGCAATAATAAGTTTTTTAACAATCAAGACACAAAAGTTTATCATTTGCTACCTACCATAGGTGACAAAAAAGTGCAAGCATGTTCTTAAGTCATAGTCCTAAAAAGCAATTATTTTGAATATTTTAGTTAAACTTAACAATGTTTCAATGTGTAAATCGATTTTTGCTGTAGGTAGTTTGTATTAGCTTTTCTGTTATTGTGTTTTAAAAATTTTATTTGTATTTTTAAAGGAAAGTCTGGTGTTTTGAAATGCACTTCTGGTCTTCAAGTTGCTTATTTAAGTGGAATTTATGGAAAAGGTGATAAATCAGTTTATTTTGACGAAAAAGATGTTGGAGAGTTAATCAAAACGTTGCAAAAAGAAAGAAAGATAGATATTTTAATGACTTCTCAATGGCCCAAAGGCATAACTAAATATGATCAAAAGAGATTAGTGGTATGTGTTTCATTATATTAATGAAATGAAGACATTCATAGTCTTATGTGAAAAGCACAAGAAAGAAAGGCAAAATGTTAATCTTTCTCTGTGTTTAAGAGAATCACGTTTGAAAATTCAGAATGCCATCCTTTATTCATTGTTTAGTAAACTTTTAGATAATTTTTTCCCCTTTATTCTCTTCTCCATTTTTACCTGCAACAAATTTATTAATTCTTCTCAACAAGCACTCAGTGTTCAAGTGTCATATTGAACAAAACCCAAACAAAAATGACATTTTGCCTTTCTTCATTTTCAATGGTCATGAAAAAAAAAATTCGCTTAACCTGCAAATATTTTGATTTTAAAGTAATGTTAGCAATGTCTGAAACATGTGATGTATTCTTTCTCTCAGAGACTCCCATGTGGGTATATTTTTCCATACTCTTTCTAGCATTAGCATTGCATCAATGACACAGAGTGTGTTGGCTGAATCCCTTGAGTACAAAGGGAAATTCCCTAAAAGAACTCTTTCCAGAAAAGAATTAATTGACTGACCAAGAAACCAGATCAGAATTCTAAGTGATGAATAAGAAAGAATATTGGCACAGAGTGTAAAAAAAATGCGATTTGTTTTTGAAAAAGTAAAAAAAAAATGAAACAAAAAGTAAACTTTCAAAAAAGTAAAGACAGTATTGGCATTTATTTGATTTAAATCAAATGTTTTTGATTTTTTCAAAAAGACTTTAGAAACTTTTTTTTATCTATTAAGTTACTTTTATAAATATAATTGAACTTGAAATTGATATTAGGAAAAATTCGCAACTATTATTTTTTAAGTGTTTTTTCACCAAAAAGCTTTTATAACGTCATATTAAGGTAACTTATGCCTATTTTCATGACTTCTTTGGGGGGTGGTTTTTTATAAGAAAATAAAAATGAATTATAACGAAAATATTAAGGGTTTTTATTTACATATTGAAAATATATAAAAAAAATTATTTGAAAAAAATTAATAGTTTATTACTATTTTTATTGTCACTCGAAGTTGGAACTTCAAAAAAAATGCACGTGGGTGGCCCGGGTGATTTTGGCTCTTGATGTTATCTGAAATCAAATATTCTTGATTATTCTTAATCTATAGACATATCATTCTGGTCGGAATTACTGAAGTTAAATTTCAAGGGTAAATAGCAAAATGGCGGACTTTGAAAAAAAAAAAAAAGTCCTTTTATTTTAGCAAAGAAAGGGTTGTAAAATAAAAAGTTTAGGGTGAAAAAAATTATCGTTAGTACCGACGAGAATTATAAGTGTGTAGAACAGCCTGCTAAAATTTGCAAGCAATCGGTTTAGTAGAAAAAAAGTTAGGACCAGAAAAACAATGTTTTGAGAAAAACGCGTTTAAAGTTCAACAACAAACTCCGAGGCGCTCTAGGAGACTCGTTATAACTCCTGAAATATTTCGAATTTCTGTCTGCAATTTTCACAGTATATTCTCAAGACATTATTCTTTCAAATAAGCAAAAAAGAAATTTTTTTTTTTCGATTTTTGAACCCAAGTTACCAGACTACTTACCTTAAAGGTTGGACTCCGAGGCGCTCTAGGAAACTCGTCATAACTCCCGAAATATTTCGAATTTCTGTCTGAAATTTTCACAATATATTCTCAAGACATTGTACTTTCAAATCAAGCAAAAAAAAAAAAAAAAAAAAAAAAAAAAAAAAAAAAAAAAAATTCGATTTTTTGAACTCAAGTTACCAGACTACTTACCTTGAACCAATTCAATTCAAATGCATATGGTTAAAATGCAATTTAATGTACATGGCATATTAGTACAAAGTACACTTAAATACATAAAATCAGAAGAAAATAAATAGGCTTTTGGCACATACCTTTTATAATCTTGCATAGGTTCACTTTTACATTAAAAAAAAAAAAGCCTTTTTTTTCTAATCCCCAAATACAGGTCTATGGTTTCCTGCCGTTTTGTGCCTTTTAGCATTGTACTACATTTTTTAAATTAGGTAGCATTATATGAGGTAAAAATCAAAACATAGTTTAATGAAGGAAAAACAAAATAGAAATCTAATTAAAAAAATGTTTTTAATGAAAAACAAAATAGAAATCTGATTTAAAAAAAATGTTTTTAATGAAAAAAAAACACATAAGGGTCATTCCATGTCAAGTGTCCCAAATTTTGAGAAAGTCCCCACTTGACCCTCTCCGATTTTGCTGAAATTTTTATTGGATGTACATTAGGGTAGTCACAAAACATTAAGTTAAAAATTTCTTTTGCGGCACCTGCCTGAAATGTGCCATTGGGCTAGAAAACATGTTTTGCACAGTTATAGCTTAATTGGATAATATTAACACGTCCCTCAAAGAGGGTAAAGTTATGAAAATTTCAGCCAAAAATTGTAGTTTTTCCTCTGTAAAACCGAAACTATTCATCTTAGAAACTTTATTTTGGTCTCATTTTGTAGGAAATTTTATTCTCAATAAATGCTATCTCAATAATTTTTACTAAAGCGTCTAGAGTAGTTATTTGGCATTTTTCAGGTTAGATCGTAGTTTAGGGGTAAGTGGTGTACCTCGGACCTAGGCTGATTACAGCTCTGCTTATTAAAATATTTGAATAGCAACATGTGTTGTTGAAATATGTGCCTCTAGAGGTCTCACTGTATACCTTTCTGTTTTGTGGATCTGATTGAAATATTATTATAAAAAGAAATTCACTATTCAAAAGTAAGTTTTTCCGGTTACTTTTGGGTATTTTTATTCTAAAACATAAATTGTTTATTATGAAATGAGGGTCATGCATTATACAGTCATGTTCTAGCTATAACACCGTGTGCTTGAAACAAAGTTAATCCTAACTGTAACACAATGGTCAGCTACTTTGTTTTTTATAACCAAGTGGTGTACCTCGAACCCAATACAAGTGGTGTACCTTGAACTGGTCCAAGGTACACACTTCTGCAGTGCATAACAATTACAGCTCCTAAAATTCCATGTTCTTTAGTTTTTTGAAATGCCTTTTAAAATTCAAGTGAAGTGTTTCCTTCCAAAACTAAAAGTTTTAACTTAAATTATAAACTTATTATGCAGTTTTGCAACTGCATAATCATGATTTATGGTAAAGCTAATGATGAATTCTTAACTACATTTATATGTGAAATACACCGCTAACTCGGTTATTCCATCCAAGGACTGCAGTCCTTGGACGGTTTATATAACGGTGAATGAAAATATTTTTTGAAGATTTTGATATCCTCCCATCAAATGTCAATGATTGCTCAGTGCAAAAGCAAGAAGAAAATAACACACAAAAGGATTTTACTGGCGTGTCAACATTTGAAGCTAGTACTTCTTTGCCAAGCATTGTCACTCTCCTGAAGAAATAAGGCCATATCCAAAGGCACTACCGAAAAAATGACCCCATAGGGGGAAGACCTAAAAGAACGTCTTGTATTTTGACCGATACATCCCGGAAAGAGCGTCTTGAAATAGAAAAGGCTAAAAGGGGCAATGAAAAGAGTAAAGCAAACTAAGATAGTAAAACCCCCTACCAAGCCAGCTAAGAGATAACTTTATTATTCTTTAGAGTTTGAACTTGAGAATTTTGAAGATTTTTATGAGGAATCCAATATTTCAGAAGAAGATTTTAATGAGCTAGAAGTTGCAGATAATATTAATATTCAGATTGGCGATTTTATTTTGGTGAAATTTGCTGGCAAAAAAGCTATCAAATATTTTCTTGCAGAGATTATTTCTATTGCTAATCATGAATATACAGTTAAATTTGTAAAAAAAAAGATCCAAACTGTGAGAAGTTTACAAGAGAAGTTCCTACTATTTATGAAGTTGAAAAAAAAGGATATATTCAAGCTACCACACCCAATACTATCTAGTGGATCAGAAAGGTAGCTCTAGAAGTTAACATTTGGAATTGACTTATCCAATTACAATCTTGGTTGGAAATAAGTGCAGCTTAAAAAAAAAACTCTCTAGTATGGTTTTCAGGAGATAGAGCATCTTGGTATTTTTTAAAAAAGGGAAACGTGATAAGATAATAAGATCTAAATTTTTTATTTATCTTTGAAACAAATTAAAAATGTATGTCTAAATTTATGTGTGGTTTACTGATTGATAAATAGTGATGTTCTTACTGAAAATCACGTTTTCTTTACCTGTTAATTATTGGTCCAAGGTACACCATCCCAAAACCCAAGGTACACCACCGGTGGTGTACCTCGGTTCTATGTGCATTATTATGTTTATTACAAAAAATGTAATTGAAATAAGTTTAAAAAAAATTTAAGATAATTATATGTAGCGTAACAAATCATAAAGTTTCAACTTATGGTATTTGTTTTTAAATTTGGCAAATAGTTATGAAATTAAAAATTGAAAAGCAAAAATAGGTCCGAGGTATCCCACCTTCCCCTATATCAAAAATAAGAAATTTTCATGCAAAAATCTAAAAGCACTACAATATTCAATTATATTTATTTGCTTGTAGCTGGTTTTATTTTGTCGATTAAAAAGTTTTTTTTTGGCATTATTTTAAAAATAAATGCAACAATTTCCTGAGTTAAAATGAAGGATGTAGGGGGGAGGGGGTTAAGAGGGAAAAGAGGGAGGTTGAGAGGGAGTTAAAATGACAATAAAAACTCCAGTGCACTTTAATACCTACACTGTTAAATTATATAACATTATGTTACTATTTTTTATATACAAATTTAGTTGCTAATGCGTTGGATATGATAGTTTTTAAAAATTTGGAAAACTTTGCCTGCATTTAGTTATAAAGTGTAATAAAAGCTACTGTTCCTCTTAGTCTTTTGTCAAAAAGGAACGGAAACCTTGAATTAATTTTACACCTCTTTTTATCTGTGTCATTCACCCCCATTAAACTATATACTGTCTTTTTAGCTTTAATATAAAAAAAAATTAGTAAGGAAATAGTTTTGTGAATTTTTTGAAAGAGTTTTTTAAAACTGTAAATAGCCTTTTGACATTGTATTTAATTTCATTGTTATTTTTCTGTAAAAATCTTAAATTTTTTCAATATCTGTTGCATTGCTTTAAAAGCATATTTTTCTGTGCAGCCACCAGTGCTGTTTAAAAGTAATTAAAAGTTCAGAAAATGTCTCAAAATTTTTACTTTTCCGGCTCTGTAGCCTCCCTGGTATCCCACATGGGCTTAATTTAATAAATTTCTCCTTGTATTAAAAAAACTTTTTATACTCAAGCTTTTGTCCTTAAATTTGTTCATGCAAAGTTTCCCTAATTTTACTCATCTTCATAATTTTCATCTTTCAATAATGGCAGCTATGCAATGTTTTATTACAAAAAGATAAGTCACATTCAAAATGTGATTTTGTACATAACGTACACAATTAGACACAATATTTTGTACACAATTAGGTTGATTCTCTTAGATTACAACGAGAAAAGAATGTTTTAAAATGCTGTCATTTTTCATTAAATGAATTGTTATTAATGATCACAAAGAGGTAATGATCAAAAAGATATTAAATGATCAGAAAGAAATATTATCAAAAAGTTACCTTACCTAGTAGCACCCTATTCAAAAAGTAACTTTCTTTAGGACAGATAAAGCTTCTATCCAATGGCAGTCCGTTATTTAGAGATACTACTGTATTTAGAAAAATGAAATTAAGCTGAAAGATTTGTTGAAAAATTATTTTAATGTATGTTTTCCATTATTTTCAGACTCTAGTCAGAATTTATTTCATGTTGTGGTATGTTGCAAGTTCTGTTTCTAGTTGAAATAGCTTTCACATCTTAAGTAAAAATTTACTCAAATTAAGGATTTGGTAAAATTAATGAATATAAATATAACTTCGAAGTTACAAGTACTCTATATTATCAATTGCTGCAGAAAGCTTATGTGATCAATATACTGCTTTCAGGTAGAAACAGATGAAATTTCATCTCCATTGATATCAAAACTAGCACAAGCTGTAAAGCCTAGATATCATTTTTCTACTTATCCTGGATATTTCTTTGTTCCTACACCTTACAGGTAATATTTGCTTTACATTCTGAAATTATCATCAAGTATCTTTGGAAATTTTAGTCTTGTTAAAATGCTGTAGAAGTATTACATGCTCTAGAATGATGTACAGTAGAGAACCAATTATCCAAGATGCTCGAGACCATCGCTATCGCGGATATCTGGATTTCTCACTTTTCTGGATCTCTATAAAAGTTTGTTAGTTGATTGTTTGTAAAACCCAGATTGCTGTAATAAAGATAAATGTAGCTTAAAATATGATGAAAATAGTTTATGATGAATAGTGTTTTTGAAAAACTGTTGTAATAATTAATAATTACAACCAATATTTGAAAAGAAAATTAAACAAAGTTTAAACTAAAGGTAAGGATAAAATTATCGATGTCGAAGCAGAGAATTTACATAGTATAACTAAAATGAGTGAGTTTTACGGAATCGGCTGTAAACAGATTACGAAATTCTCAAATACTCGAGGCAGGCCGTTAAGACAGCTCAAAGTCATAAAATTTCACAGGTAGGTTATGTTTCATTCAGGTAGAGTGGTGAAACAGCTGCTTTAACCTTTAGGAACTGGGCGGTACACATGTTGTACCATAAGTCTTTTTTCTTTAAAGGACAGGGTTGAAATTTTCACTCGAACCTTTTGGAGCCATGGATTTTTTTAAGGTTTCATACGTCTGGTACGACAGTTTATACCTTCTCTTTTCAACGGAAAAGAAATCTGTAATTCAACTGTCGTACTACCTGGGTCGAAAGAAAAATTTCTATATTAACAGCCCGGATCCAAAAGGTATTTGATTAAGTAGTTTGTTTTTAAGAGGAAGAATTTTAAGTCCTTTCCAAGATGAAAAATAGTGTGAAGAGTGCGTTTTTGATGAAATGTTTTGTAAAATGTCCATTTATCACATTAAATATCAAGGGAAAAGTTCGTTTTTGCAACTTTCACAGAAGTGTCTTTTAAATTCTCCGGCAGAGCTCCTGTAAACTTTTCAATTTTTTTAGAAACACCAATGAAATTTTAGTACAATTTTAAGCATTTTTGGGGCAATGTGAACCCTGGTGTTGAAAAAAAAATGTTCGTTTCATGGGAGAGAGATTTTCATTAATTCTAGTGAGTTCTTTAAGCTTTAGCACGTGCATCACAGTGCGAGTATAGCTAGTTGTTTGTTTCATGTTTCAACTTTTCTCATTGTTAGGTATATATATCATAGTGTTAGATAGTGTTAGTTAATGCTCAATTTTTCATTTTAAACTTGAATGGATTTCTTCAAAGCATTTAACATTGCTTTTATTATTGTGTCATATTTTCTCTTTTGTACATTTTGTACATTAATATTTCTTTTTTTTTTCTTCTTTTTGCAGAAATGACCCATGGCCGAATGAAGATAATGTGCCCATTACTAGATTTTATAGTTTATCTTCTTTTGGTGGATCTAAAAAGGTATGAGTTTTTTCTCAACTTCAATTATGAAATTAATATTAACAGGTGTGAGAAAAGAGAACTCCAGATTCTGCCACTATATGTAAATTTCTAAGAAATTGGATTCTTTATTTATAAATCCTGTATTTTCGTAGTTAGGTCATACAAAAATTTATTTACACTTTCTCCAGCAAGTGTTTAATGGCTGAAAGCAGTTAGCTATTTTGGCACTCTCTTCAGCATTTTCATAAATCTTTCCGCTACTCTCTTTTGTAACTGACTTTACTGTGGCCCCTCAGAAGAACTTGCCTTCCTTAAAAATAATGCTTTGTTAGTTGGAAAGGAATGAGTTTATACAATTTCAACAGAAAACAGGGTTCATATGTTCCTTCCAAACTTCTCCAATACCCCTTCATTCAGGAATATTTTTTAATTACAAATGTGATAACCAGCAACTGCTTCTGGATCTACCTATTTCCTTGCTCATTATAACCTCTTCCAGTTAGCTGTTCCAAGTATCTACAATCTTTCTAAAGTAGTATTTTTCCTCATTTCCAGGTTCTAGGTTAGGAGATTTGAATGGATTAAAACAATGAAAAAAATTCTCCCTTCCATGCAAAAATTCAACTCGTTAATATCAGTCACAGTAATGTACATAGACTTAGGCACACCCCCTGCAAGATTTGTAAGCGCTTTCCACCCCCTATTAAACTACAAAAAATAATTTTCCCATGTAACCATGGGTGCAAGACCTTCCGTCTCAGGACGGATTTCTGTCTTGACGAAATCACCGAGACTGACATCAGGACGGAAAAAAAAAAAAAACGATCTTATTCCTTCAGTTTTTTTTTTCCAAAGACAAAAATAAACGAAACATACAATCGGATTTCTCTAAGACACCCTTAAACTTGTCAATGTTTACAGGTTTGGCATAAAGTTAACATTTGGGTTGTTTTTCACGTCTTTACCCGTCAGTCTCGATTTTTTACTCATTTCGAAATCAGATTGCATCCGCCTTAGTAACAGTCTCCCACTTTGGTTTTCTGTGTGATTCTACCACATGAATATCTCTAATCTTGTGCTTGCCATTAATTTTCACTTATCTTATGTTTCATATTCCACAACAGAAGACTTGCACGATCGTCATTTTGCCACGCCCCTTCGGGAATTTCAATGCAGCTGCATCAGAGTTGAGTCTAGCTGGAGCATAAATACCCCCCCCCCCTTAAAAATTTATCACAGATATTTCAGATGGCAATCGAAATTTAGGAATTTAGGCAGCAAAATTATGCATTAGTCGGGAAATGTGAGTTACCAAAACTCATAACTTTTTTTCATCATTTTTAAACCAAAATTTTGATGATCATAGTTAGTTAAATGTCATATTTGCGTGTATAATATTTAAATCAATCCTTTGCATTCATTCTGTTCTGTCATTCTTAATTTTGTGCTTTTTCAATTAAATTTGAGCAAATTTCGAGAATCTGATCCCTAAAAAAATAATTAAATAAAACCCTCACTCTAATATTATCGAAAACTAATATATTTTGATTTTGGACCTTTTTTCAATCCCTGAAGATACGTTTCTGAGCCTCATTCCTTTCCCTAACGTTGCCAGATATATCCAATCTCTTTTTAGGACATCATTTTCGAAAAAAATTTAGGCGAGTGCCGTCGAATCTCCTCTCTCATAACAGCACTAAAAAGTTTAAAGCTATTTTTAAAACTGCAATTTTAAGGAGTGGGAAAGTTCTTGAATTCCCCTGACGTTATCAAATATGTACTATAATTTTGTTAGTATAGCTGTGATCTAGAAAAACTTCCGAGGTTACTACTTCAGAACCTTCCTTTCCTAACATTATCGGATATCGTCTAAAATTTCAATTTAAAAAAAACTGCGCGGGAAGAGTAGCTACATTCGCCTAATCTTTAGATAAGCCACACCTTATTCTGATAGCACCAAAGATCATTTAAAATAAGGTTTTTAGAACTCAAATTTCGACCCCCCCCCCCCCATTTTTGCTTGAATATACTTAAAACTATGATCTTACTACTAAATATAAAATGAGTACTAAACCCCCAGTTTTGACACAGTAAAATGAATAAGTATTTGTTTCCACCCCCTTGAGCATGTATGGGGGGGGGGGGTCTCAAATATTTTCCGTCTTGGAAGCATGGCCAAACTTGCACATAGAGCTAGACAACTCACATAGAGCTATTTTCCTGCATTGTGCACCTTCAAACCTTGTATACCCTCCTTGTGTCATGGGGGTTACGGGGTGCTGTGCACACCACTGATCTTTCATTTTGATTAATTTAAACACTTGAATCATGTCCACTCTGACTCTCCTTTGTTTCAGGCTATGCGTGTTAAGCCTTTGGGTCTAGTATTATAATCTGAATCTGAAAGTCCCTTTACTCCCTTAGTAGCCCTTTTTCAGCCCTTTCCAATAAAAAAATATCTTTCTTGAACAAAGGAGACCAAAACTGAATTCCAAATGAGGTTTTACCAGACTTATATATAAAGGCAGAAGAACATCCTTATTTGTCATTGAAGTAGATCTGTTGATAAACCCAAGCATTCTATTGGCTTTGTTATTATCTGTACTGCACCATTGACTAAACTTGAAGTCCTGATTTATTAAGACTCCTAGATCAATAGCATTTTTTGCCTGACTAATAGCTGAACCCTGTAAATAATAAACTGTATGCTAGGGTGATTCAAAAAATTTTTTTTTTGCTACGGACCAAGGTGCACCCTACTTTTTTTACATTTATGTATGAGATCACTCCCCTAAAATTTCAGCTCCCTACTCCTAATGGAAGATGGTGCTCAAACACCCTTCATTTTTACGCTTTTTCGTAATTTTTCACAATTTCCAAGTTTTTCAGACCAAAGAGACCATTTTCTTAAAAGAGATTGTTTTTCCAGTTATTCTCTATTGTTTCAGTTATTCTCTATTTCAGTTATTCTCTATTGTTTCAGTTAATATTAGTTCAAACAATTGAAAAGTTTCTTAGTCGTTTAAATCTATATAGCAACACCTTGGAAACAATCGATTATTTAGTAGATCGCAGCATACAATGTAGATTGCAGTACTACTAGTCTACATGTTGTGCTATGATTTTCAAAATTTACGCTTGCCAAAATAAAGTTATGGAAGAGCTGTGCAAAATATTTTTTATGTTTTTAAAGTAGAGGGATGCAGAGAAAAAAATTGCAAGATTTAAAGTTTTAAACTAATAGAGCTAACAGTATCACAAGAAGAATGAATTAAATTATAAAAACTAATTGCACAAAATAAACAATTGTAGCTAGTCTGGCATAGAACTAATCTGAAACATGGATGCAAGACCTTCCATCTCAGGACGGATTTCAGTCTTGACAAAATCGCCAAGAAGGACCATGGGACGAAAAAAAATCAATCTCATTCCTTCAATATTTACTTCCAAAGAAAACAAAACTGAAGGGAATATAAAATCAGATTTCTTAAAAGTACATTTTAATCATTATTCCAATCCAAAACTATTTGTATCGAAGCCTTTCTTTCTCTTTCTGAATAAACGAACTGCAATGGCATAATTCCTTTGTCGGTGTTGATTTTCTTCGACCCCATCCATTCCCTTCCCTTAACTTCATCAAATATGACCTACAATTTCGTTTTTAGGATTTCATTTTCTGTGTGATTCCTCCTCTAACGTCGTCAAAAATCGCCCCACCTTAAGGCCTGGTTTCCTAGGAGTGAAATCGTCGATCTCTGGCTCCGCAGATTGACGTCGCTTCACGCCACGCTCCAATCAAACTGGTTCTGATTCCAGCGTGCGTCGCGACTGGCGACGATTCAAACCAAGTCTTTATCCAAATATCACTAAACATTGTCTAAAAATAGATTTTTTGAACTAAAGTCTCTACAAATCTCCCCCCCCCTTTTCTTAGGTAAGCATGGGGGGTCTCCAATATTTTCCGTCTTTGAAGTATAGCCTAACTTGCACCCATAATCTGAAATTTAGGCAAAGATATTTACTTCATGCTTACTTTGGCCATCATATTCCTCACAAGTTCTATTCTTTTTAATAACTTTAAAGCGAAAAAATGTTTGGCAAAGAATTAAACAAACAAAAAAAAAAAAAAAGAATGTTGCACATAGAACTTAAAAAATACTTTAACAAATTTGAAACTTCAACTGTAAGCTTTTTATAAATCTATGATCACTCTTACTGATTATAAAGAGATAATGAGTTATTATTAGTCAATTAGGGAGCCTATCTGAGAAAATCCAGTCTCTTATATGCCTCAAAATATTTATGTTCCTATATAAGAAAGATTTTTCATTTAATCATTAGAGAAAAAACCTAGGTACAACACTTTCTACAGTTTAAGCGCCTTTTTGTACAGTAAAACAAATAGATTGAACATTAATAGATGCTCTAATTTGCTATTAAAACTTCTAGGAATATCTGAACTTGGGAAAAACTTTATAAGATATGAACGACCTGGAAATTGAAATAACAACTAGGCCAGTTTTATTAAAGTACTTGTGACACCTTTCTGGTGAAATAATTAGTTTGACTTAGTTTTTCATATCAAATTCTAGTTGAAAGAAAAGCAAGTTATTACAACAATAAAGATATGAAATATAACAAGTGTAGTACAGAACAATTGGATTTTTTTCAAACATGAATATTAGGGATTATTTTCTAATTCTTCATCCTACGCCCCAACGAATGCAAATATAATATGAATCACAGAATTAAAAGAATTAGCAAAAGTTAATAAATTTCAACTGTTAAAAATGCATTCTGTTTGTCTATGGATTTTAGTTGGAAAAAAAGAAAAAATAATAATTAAAAAAAAATTATCATGAAATTTTAAGCTTTTGAACATAATATTGTTTATTTGTTTTCACGGATTTGACAAATTTTATAATTGAAATTTTTTTAAAATTAATGTTGCGAAAACGCAACACTAGCAGGGAATGGGTTAGAATACTTATGATACCTTTCTGGTGAATTAATTAGTTTGACTTAGTTTTTCGTATCAATTTCTAGTTGAAAGAAAAGCTATTACAAGAATAAAGATGTGAAATATAACAAGTGTAGTACAGAACAATTGGATTTTTTTCAAACATGAATATTAGGGATTATTTCCTAACATTCTTTGTCCTACGCCCTAACGAATGCAAATATAATATCAATCACAGAATTAAAAGAAAAAAATTAAAATAAATAAATAATGGTGAATAACATTGCTGAGGAAAATGTTCAAATAATTCAAGAATTGTGTTGCACCAAAAAATAAGTGTACAAATTTGAAGCTGGAAAAAATGAGTTGTTGATGATATGTTAAATATTTTACGGAGGGGAGGGGAAGGGAAAATACCCCCATGAGTCTCCTAACTTGCGAAAAGTGTTTAATTTTTTTAACTTTTCACCTCTCTAGCCCTATAGAAGAATGTTAATGGTAAATATGCTTCCTTCCCCTCCAAATAATATTCATGAAATTGTCGAATTCTGGTGAAAATAGGAGGGGAGGGGGGCACTATTTTCGAAAAGTTGGAGGCAATGGGGGAAAAGAGTGGCCATATTAGGATTCATGGGATCATTGAACATATGAGTCAGCAGGAATGATAGCAAAACACCCGGATTTTTTTTTGCCACTCAACCGAAAAACCCTTGAAATTGACAAAAACCGGAGAACTATTTGAGCTTTGAGCACCGTCTTTTTATTTAAGTAGGAGGTTGAAAATTTGGCACTATATTAGGGTGGATAAAGGTAAAAAAAATGAGCCACCGCCTTGACCTCTAGGACAAATTTTTTTTTTTTTACCATTGGTTTGTGAACCACCCTACTGAATGCTTGTTTCCATGTCCTAAATATGGCCTTTGACATTTCCCAACATTAATTGCCATATTTCACTTTACAAGAGAGTGATAGAAGTGTTTTTATTGTTATTACATGATATGAGTGTGATCAATATAATAAATAAATCATTTATACAGTAAATAACTTTGTATTTGTTCTCAATATGCATTGTGTTAGATAATAATGGGGAAAAAATATTATAAGCTAGAAGCAGGCTTTAAAAGATTACTGTATAAGTACAGTTTTGTTGAGACTTCAGTTATGGGGATTGTTGACAGTACAGAGCTAGTGAAATAGCTTTAAAAGAATTTACATTATATTTCTAGATGGGTTATTAAAGTGAAGTATGTTTTTTGGTGAGTGGTTAAAAATATCAAGTGCTTAAATTAAGTAATGGAAATATACATGCAAGTGTTTTGCACATATTCATTATAAGCAACACGAAAATAGCTGTTTATGTTTGTATTTATGAGTGAGAACTTGAAATTTAGTGTGCAATGCCTCATAGTGAGTAACAAAGACAAATGCCTGTTTATATCAAAAGCTTTATTTTGCAAGCCTCAAATATCCCTTTATGCACAAGTTTGGTTGTACCTGATTTAGAGTGTGCTGTGCACTTTAGTTTTCCTTACTTTAGAAAATGTATATTTGCTTTGGAAATGGTTCTAGTGGCTTATAGTTGTAGTAAAGAGACTTTCCATTTATAATATGTTTCCGGGCTTTGATGGCTTAGTATGCAGTTTCGAGTTTAAAAAAAAAAGGTGGGAGGGGAGAGGACATTATTCAGTTATGTAAATTTGTAGAAATAGAGGATCTTAAGACTGAATTTTATGCCATGCAGAACTAGAGGTCATTTTTTAAAGATTTTCCAATCTAGTGTTTATATTGAAATTAGATATATTTACTACGTTAATGTAGAGATTTGGAGTTGTTTTCTGGAAGCTTTAATTCTTAGAGTAAATAATTTTGAGGGATCTTGATCTTCATCAAATTTGATAAATTTACCAGGGCAACTCTTTTAGCCCCATACCCTGTCCTGCTTTGTGACTTTTGTATTACATTAGAGCATTTTCTCGCTCTGATCATCAGTGTTTGTAACCAAGTTGTTAATATTTTCTTCGAGTAAAATTTATGATTTAGCTATTGTTTAGTATCAGACCTTAGTTTACCCTGAAGACAAACTCAAAAGTTTGTTGTAAGCCCAGTGTTGAAGATGAAACAAGAGAACTGAACATTTCTGAGTAGCAGGATGAAAATGAGCATTACATACCCCATCCATGATTTACTATATCTAAACGATTGAACTGGTAGAACTGATTGCAGTTAATTGAGTGTTGTAAATATGAAAAAAAAAAAAAGTAATTATTTTGAGAAGGAGGGTTAAAAAAATGTGTAGGGCAAGAAAAATAAGATGCCTACTGAAAAAAAAAAAAGAATGGCAGTGAAATACTTTGCATCTGGAATATTCCCTTTAATCACAATCATTTACAATGATAGCATTAGTGCTAGTTCCATTAATATTTTTGTTTCAATGATTTATTAATATAGTCTTGAAAACGAAATATATATTTGAAAGTATAAAAACTTTAATTTTGTAAGTTTTAATGTTGTAATTCAATTTTTCTCTAGTATCTCTTTGCATTCAATATTACACCAGCAAGTAGACCAGATCGTGGTTCATCAGTTCCAGCACCAACAGATGTTACGGACTGCCCATACCCATCAATTAGGAAGGAACCAGATGTAACTTTGAATTGAAAATAATGTCTCAATAATGTTTTTAACATTTTTGAAAACCATTTTTCAAGCTCTTTTTCAGTACTGATTCATGTCACACTTCTGCTTAAAGAAGAAAAAAAAGAGAAAGAAAAAATAAGTGTCTTTTTCATGAACTTGTCAAATTCCAATCTTTTATTGCCTCTCTTAATTAGTTGCAATAACATGTCTACATTTATCAATTGCTCATGTATGTGTTCGAACCCAATTCTGAGATCGTACATATCCCCCTCTCCCCAAATAAAGCTCATAACACGCAAGGGTCTGAAAAATGTGCAAAAAGTCCAAAATTTCACTTTATTTTAGTTTTCGTGCAGTCGAATTTGGTCAATTTTGAATCGCGAAAATAAGCAGTAATTTAAGTCCCATTTCACACTTACGGGACGGTCAAAATGCCCCTCACATCTATAATTGAGCCAGATAAATGTGAGTAAACGCTGATCTTTAACTCTTAATTCTTTGAACGAAAAATTGATCAATAAGCTTTGTGCTAAAATAGAATCAAAATGAAAAACGCCATGAAAGAACAGTTCTCTCATGATTTTTTTGGTGTGTGTTGAGCATTTTTGCACTGATGAAGAGATTATTTTATCCTTGAAATAGCTGTATGCTGTATTTTCTAGATAATTTTTGCTTTATTTATGTTGTTTTTTCTTTTTGAATCTCTTTTTGTTACCAAAAGTAAAATTATTAAGAATAAAGCCCTTTAGATTCTTAGTTAATAAAAAAGTATCTTAAATAATATAATTTTTAAGAAAAAGTGTTTGATATTCACTATATTTCATGTTTTACTCTGCGTTAATCATTAAATTTTTGCAACAGATACACGGGCGTAGCAAAATATTAATGGGATCCCTTTGATTTCCTTATAAAGGAGCACAAGTGTGCTTAGCCAATAATGTTTCCTGATTTAGATTAAAGATTAATTTGATTGATGCTATTAACTTAGTATTGGCAAATAAAGTCAATTGATATTTATTTTTCCAAATGAAATACGAGGGCTATTCAAAAAGTAGATTACGTTTTGGAATTAAGAAAAAACTATGCACAGGAAACTGTTTTTATTATATTCATGTGAAAGAGCAACTAAAATACTATTTTTCTACATAGTCGCCAAACAAATTGAGACATTTATCGTAGCAATGAACAAGCTTCGAAATTCCTTCCTCATAGAAATCCGCCGCCTGAGTATTGAGCCAGTCAGTCACGCCCGCTTGGAGATCATCGTCGTTATCAAAACGCTGCGCTCCAAGCCAGGTCTTCATCTTTGGAAGCAAGTGAAAGTCAATTGGTGCAAGATCTGGGATGTACGGCGGATGAGGAACCAGTTCATCGGTCACAATGCTTGGCCGCCCACTCTTCTCTTCATCGTGAACATTACTTCGTCCATTCTTGAAATGTATGCACCATTGGCGAACGCCACCTTCACTGATCACTTTGTTTCCGTAAACTTCACACAGTTGCCGATAAATTTCTATGAGTTTAGGTTTTTTTCCCCATAAAAACCTTATTACTGACCTCACCTCACAACTGGCGGGATTTTCAATGGCGGCGCTCATTCCAAAAGCCTGTAACAACCGAACGAGAGACACTACAACCTTCTAACTTGCACGGCTAGATGCCTACTAAGTTGCTGCATACCTACACACCAAGATTTGCACGATAACCACGCTAATTGCGGGGCTAGACCAAAACGTAACTTTTTGAATAGCCCTCGTATTTCATACCTTTTATCAAAATTTTTCGATTTCCAGTATGAATGTTTTATATGATAAGTCATTGTGAGCATATTATTAGTATGACTCGACTATGGCTATACAAATCAACTGAAGTAAGGGGAAGTTTTTCAAAGACAGGTAATTTATTTAGGATATTTTTTTAGATCCTTAAGTATGTCTTGGGACGGGAATGGGTGCTAAAGCCAGCAATCTGTAACATGTACATCGCCCTTCAGTCTGCCTTTGAATACTGTTACTCTGTCTATTGCACACCTGACTCAAATCTATAGAAACTTAAACGAGTTCAACTCAGTGCTGCACAAATTATTATATAGTTCGAAATTCATGTCCCATAAATGTAGTCCTTAACAAGGCTCATCTGCAACCCCCGAGTCTCAGAAAAAATGTATGTGTGGTTAAACCCTACAACAAGCTCTGCAGTCTTGGTTCATAAAACCAGATTTCAGATACTTGGGGTATTTAGGCTTAACAACCTAAAAGGCCTAAGAAAAACCTCCATCTAGTTTTGTCTTCTCTTGTAATCAAATTGCTAGTGCTGTTGAACAACACCATCTGATGCAGTGGATTGGCCCTTCAAAAGGACTATTGTGAATTTCCTTCCATACCAACCTTCCAACTCATGCAAGCTAGCAGAGACCTTCCTATTTTTCTCAGGCAAATGGCTCTTAAAATAATTTATAATATCCGCATGGATGCTGTTCAGGTGAACACTGATAGCAGTAAGAACAATAATGAGTGTACGGGCAGCAGGATCTGCTTCAATTTACTAGGAAAAGAGGTTAAGTTTCAAAAATGGTACTATGACTCCAATTCAATTTAAGTAGTGAGCTTATTGCCATAGATGAAGGCCTGAATTCTATCATGTCACTTCCTGAAATAAATAAAATATGGACCATGTCCAACAGTAAAAGCTTCATGTAGCACTTTGAGAATTGGTCGAATGTAAGATACAGCATCAGAATGAATTTTCTCAAAAAACTGAAGAACCTTTTTGTGCCCTATTGTATTCACCTTCATTGGATTCCCTCACGTGTAGACACAGTGGGTAACAAGAATGCTGACAACCTAGCTAAGGCAGGTGCATGTCTGGCCTCAGTGTATTCTGCACTTCTCACATATCTGGAGATTTTTTGAACAAAACCTGGGAATAGGCATTCAAACAAAACCTGCAGATGGGATCAATTGGTAAACATCGGGGTGGCTCCTTGCCCTTTGACTGCAGCAAGTTGGACCCGACAGTCATTGCCCTTTTCCTCAATGAGCATCCATCTCAGATGATTGACTTTTATTGAGGGTTCCAGCAGTTCAAAACTTACATCAAATGTTTGTTGGAGTAGATTTCCCTAGACCACATTCTTGCATGCTTGAGGCTCTCAAATTAAGACTTACTCAAAAATCTATTGTCGGTGCTGAATTTCTGTGAAGTCATGAACCTGATTTATTCCTGCTGGTGTCCGGAAATGGGCAACAACAACATTTGTGAATTTTCTGTTCATGTTTAGCGAATTTTTATTGTTTCTCATGAAAGTACATTGCTTAATTACCTTGAAATCTCATCATTTATTATTTTTATTGCAGCCTCATTTTTCATATTTCAAACAACCTGAAAAGGAATATTCAAAGCGTAATCGGAACTCAGCTTCTGAAATGGAATCAAAACCAAAAAGACCGAAAGGTATTTTCATAAAAACAATTATTTTTTTAAATGCAAAAAAACATTTTAGAAAGTTTATACTTCTTATTATGATGCACAACTGGGCTCCTTATCTTTGAATACATGAGTGTTAGAAGTCGAAGTGTAATATTTTAGTAATAAAGTATGCGCACAAAAACATGTCATTTGTACAAATACATTGAGCTAGTGATATGAAATTTTGTATGTAAAATTATCGATATTTTTACTTAATAAACAGCTTTATTTCGGCTATCCTGACCAACTTTAGTTTTGGATTTTGCGTATTGACCATATATGGTGTATGTGTGGGGGGAGGGGGGCATGACTAACCACTCTCATTCTAAAGAAGCCCAGAGCCTGAAAGGTTGAGAACCTTTGATCTGGATAATTGCTAACTAAATATTAGATGCTTAAGAGAAACTATGATGCCATCTGAACTCACTGTAATCAAGAATCAGTTAGTAATTCATAATAAAATAATCTTGCCACCCTGATATAAAAATTGAACATTATGAAACTGTTTGTTAAATCGGGATGAGAATAGATTTTTTTTCTTCTTTTACCAAAATTTTCTTCAGCTAATTATGTAAAGAATTAAAATTTGTAAATTTTACTATCCTTTAATCAGACAACTAACATTTCAATTTCCTCAAATAGAAAAAGAATTGAACGCATGAACAAAGTAATGCTAAACTTTCTTGAAAATCAAAAATCACCTTAAACTTGTGAAAAATTCAGTAGTGCAGCTACAAAATATGGGATGTAATATGAGTATAAAACTCCACTTTCTCTAGTCCCCCAGATGTGTTTCCTGAGACTTTACAAAATTTGAGTAGAGAGCAAGGGGAAATTATTGTGTGTCATGGAAAAATGCTGTCAATATTTCTTAATGTAAAATTGATATTTGACTATTGCTGGGATCTTGTAAGTCATTTTTCTGTTGTTTCTACTACCACTCGGGTATCCGAGCCCGAGGAGATGAAATCTACTCGATTTAAGGCAGGATAAGTACGCTGCTTCCGTTTTTACGAGCACCATTAAGGTGGAAGACCGATTTAGCTCAACACACATGCCATAAGGACCCGTTTATAGGGTAGGCATCCATTCATATCACACTTTCACACACAAAAAGGACAATGACGGGAGAGAGAAAAAGTACGTCCATGTCCTAGCCGGGATTTGAACCCGGGGCCACCGTATCATGGTCAGACGTCTCTGACCACTAGACAAGATGGCCGACGTCATTTTTCTAAATTAACAATTGATGGAAAATCTTTGACACGTGATGTAAAATCTCTGAAAGGAAGTTTTTTTGAAATGAATAACTATTTTTTTAAAAATAAACTTTCCTTGGTGAATTTGTGTTATATCGTTTATTGCCCATATCTCAAAAACTAGGTCTAATAAAAAGAATGTATTTTTAAACTAAGAAAGAACCCAAACATCAGTATACTCAACTATATCTAATGTTTGAAACCGAATCTGTTGCAGATTATAGAAAATGTTTTTTACTCTTTTTCAGTAAATTTTTCTAAGAAGTTTAGCGTTACTTTTAAAATTAGAGTAAGAATGAAAACAATTAAGAAAACAAATGGTACTCTATTATCTTAATTTTAATTTTTAGATATAAAATCATGATATAGACTACTATTTCTGCATTACATATCATTGGAAATTCATCAATTTTCATTAACAATTTTGATAAAATTTGAAGTAATAGTTGTTTGTTTCAAAATAATGTTTCTGTTTTGCTGAATTTTTATTAAATTTTGGATAGTCATTATTTTTTTGTGACACATTTTGTCCTTGAAAAAAATTGGTAACAGACAATTTTTGAAGTGGAGTAATGCTGACTCTAAAATAAAAGCTCTGAAAAAGGTAGTTGTCTTCAAAACAAAAGGCAGCAATTGCACTCTTGGTTACAGCGGACCTCACGATACTCGCAAAAAGAAATTACATTGTTCCTAGCTCATTTATTGTCTTTATCTGAAAGAACACCATCATAAAGGAAACATTCCAATAAAGGAATCTGGTGTTTCTAATGGCGCTGACAAAAATAAAATTGATTGTGGCAAATTTGAGCTACAGTGCATTAAAAACTGATTATTTTTGACCGATTTACATAGCTACTTTGGTTGACTCTCATTTTCAAAACTAACAAGTAAGCTCTGCAACTATGGTCCCTAGAAAACTGTTATTTTGTTGGTAGAAGTGCAAGGTTTTGAATGAGTTTTGTTCACAAGTTATGATAACCAAAATTCCAGAAAAAAAAAAAAAAAAAACGCCATGTTTTGTCAAGAGTTAAGTGCTCAAATACATGTAACACAAAAGATAATAAGCTTAAACTTACAAAGATTGTAGACTATTAACAACTAAAAGTACTATAAGCACTCAAAATTTCAGGCCTTCACTGTAATGAATTTTTCGAAAAGCTTAGCCTAAACATAACAATTTGCTTCACAAAGCTACATTTACTGTCCTTTACATGAGGGATACTAGATCCTCAGAAGTTGGATCTCTAAAGTTGAAAATGTTTGCATTTGTTAGCTTTAAAGCCATGGGTACGTCTCTATAAAATTTGAATAAAAATTAAAGATGATCAGATAGGGAAAAATTAGGTCAGTTAATGTAAAATGATTCATTTAAATGAATAATTCTGTTTTACTTGCATGAAACTAATTAAATGTCTTTTAATTCTTTTCCAAAACTTTTTTTGTTGTTATGTTTTTATTTTTTAATTTATTTTATTAACTGTTTTTTCTTTACTGTCATTACATTGAACTCTAATTTAGAAGATTGCTGGTTTTGCCTGTCTAGTGATAAAGTGAATAAGCATTTAATCGTGAGTGTTGGTGAGCATGTGAGTATAAGATAGTTTTGAATTCACATTTTCGCATTTGATATTCAATAAGTTACTTTTCTATTACGTTTGTAATAATTATAAATATGTACTGATTTTGAACTTAAGAATAACTACAGTATAATCTTGAATCTCTTAGAAAGCAAAAAAAAAAAAAAAAATGGAGATTTCGAGTTTTCAAGGTTTTAAAAAAATACGCTAATAACTCTAACAATTACACGTGCATAGGATACAGTGCGTCACAAAAGTTTAAGCACTATGCAAATTTTTGAATAAAAAGATATCTTTTCAGCAGAATGCTTTCATATTTATACAGTAAGTGGCTACTATGATTCTAATTAAGTGTTTGAAGTTTTGAAAAATATAACTGCAACGAGAATAAGAAAATACAAAAGATATTTTTTTCGCTGTCGCAAAAGTTTATGCACAGATCAGATTTTATGCAAATATCTCTTGAAACGTGATGCGTGAAGAACCAGTGCGGTTCTTTTGAACAAGTTATATAGTGTAGCAACGGCTTAAAGTGTTATCAAGATGCCGAAGTCACTACAGTTCTCGTCTGAAAAAGTTGTGAAACTCTGGAAGCTGAAAGCAGAAGGTTACTCTATTATGCAAATTTCAGTGATTTTAAATTGATTTAAACGTGGTATTTATAATGTTCTGAAATGTGGAAATCAATTTAAACCTGCGTTTCGCTCAGGAAGACCGAGAAAAACTACCTCTCGTGAGGATAGAAGAATTAAAAAACTGGCCTTAACTGAAAATTTGTCACTTAATCAAATAAAAACTAGACTTGTAACAGAATTATCACGTGATACCATAAGCAAACGAATAAAAGAATCAGGATTTATCAAAAAACAAAAGTTAGCTCGCAAACCTTTTCTGAAAAAGTGTCACAAACAAGCAAGACTGCAGTGGGCAAAGCATCATATGCATTATAGTTACCAATGGATTACTGTTGTGTTCTCTGATGGAAAAAAATGGAATTTAGACGGTCCAGATGGGTTCTCATACTACTGGCGTGACTTGAGGAAAGATCCGAAGTACGTATTAAGTAGGCAACATGGTGGTGGCTCAGTCATGGTATGGGGCGCTTTTTGCTTCAACGGACAAACTTCTCTTAGCTTTCTAAAGGGTAGACAAAATTCAGAAAGGTATCAAGATACCCTGAGAAGGCATTTGTTACCATTTGGTGGTCCTAGGTGGTCCTGATTGGATTTTTCAGCAAGACAATGCTTCAATACACAATTCCCGAAGTACGAAAGAATGGCTTGCTTCTCAAAATATCAGTTTAATGAACTGGCCAGTACTCAGCCCGGATCTAAATCCCATCTCACACGTGATGTATACCAGAATGGGAATCAGTATTGCTCTGTTCAAGAGCTTAAATCTGCAATCGAGGAAGCCTGGTACAGTAGGGTGGGTGGTCACAAGTAACATGGGGAAAATTTTTTTTCAGCTTATCTTTTGCGGCACCCCCCTAAAGTGTGCCAATGGGCTAGAAAATGAGATTTGCAAAGTTTTAGCTTAATAGGATAATATTAACACGTGCCGCAAAGAGGGTAAAGTTAAGAAAAACAGCGATTTTCAGCCAAAAATTAGTTTTTACTCTGTAAAACCAAAACTACTGATTCTAGAAGCTTTATTTTGGTCTCATTTTGTAGGAAATTTTATTTTCTTTAAGTCTAATCTTATTTAAAGTTTTGAAAAAAATGATTAAATATTTTTCAGAATTTTCACAAGGCAGGCTGCAACGCAAATCCTAGAAATTGCAAGTAACATGGGGAAATTTTTTTTTCAACTAATCTTTTGAGGCACCCCCCTAAAATGTGCCAATAGACTAGAAAATGAGATTTGAAAAGTTTTAGCTTAATCGGATAATATTAACACGTGCCTTAAAGTGGGTAAAGTTACGAAAAACCGTGAATTTTTAGCCAAAAATCGTAGTTTTTCCTCTGTAAAACCAAAACTACTCATCTTAGAAACTTTATTTTGGTCTCATTTTGTAGGAAATTTCATTCTCCTTAAGTGCTATCCCATTCATTTTTGCTATCATGTCCAAAGTATTTATTTGGCATTTTTCAGGTTAAATCGTAGAGTATATCAAAAGTAAGAAATTTTCATGCAAAAACCTCAAAGCATTACAATATTCAATTACATTTATTTGCTTATTGTTGGATTTACTGTGTCAATTAAAAAAGGGGTATTTTCGCGGTACTTTAGAAATAAATGAAACAACTTAACCCCTTAATTCCTCTATCTTAACACAGAAATTTGTTTCATTTATTTCTAAAGTACCGCGAAAATACCCCTTTTTGAATTGACAAAGTAAAACGAATTTCTGACATTTGAATGAACTTAATTTGCTGCACTTTTTGCAAAAGCTAGATGGACCTACCAGTGGACCAAAGTGATTTTTGGGCCTGTTAGATGAAGCTAAACATGTTATACTTTCAAAACAGTTCAATATGAACCTATAGAATTTGTCATTGATCAGATTGATTTTGATAATAAAAATGGTTCAAGTACTGAGCAACAGTAACTTTATGAGATGAGCAAGGTAGTTTTGACTGGGAAAATATCCAAAAAAATGTGAAACAGAAGTCCAAGACAGCTTTCCCTAGTCAGATGTTGACTACAGCAAACAATCTTTAGACTATAATTTTAAAAAGAGTTCATAACTTTCGCGGGTAAAAGTGTCCTTGCTCTTTTAGGATGAAGTACAGACGTTACTAATTTAGCTATGAATTTGTGTGAGATTTTAAAGATTATCTCTCCGGGAAAAAGCAGAAAATTGTATTCAAATCTATTCAAAACAATGTATACTTTGCACCCAAGAAATATGCTGTATCAAATGTATGTATGTATTTCATGCTCTGCGTATAGCTTCAGTTAACTTTCTTAAATGTTTTTAATACCTTTCAACTTGCTCTTAATTGTTTAGAAGTAAAATACTACCCCCAACATATTAAATTTTTATTGAAATGTACTTTCATCGTTTTTATTTGCATAGTGTAATTATATTAAGCCTTCGGCTGCTCATTCTGTAATTTCCACAGGCAAGTCCAATGTATCAAAATTTGCTCATCCCGTGATTTCTGCAGGCATGAGTTTTTCTCTTGTTTTTCCGCTGAAAAAAATTAGAAACAGTATTAAGTGTTTATTTTACATTTTGGCCAACAGATGTCACTAAGTGTCCACTGAATTAAAACATTTGAAGAAACGTAGCATGAAAACTAAAACTTCACTTACTGTCTTTTTTTCTTAAAATAGGCAATTTTTAAAGTGGCTTCAGTCCACAAATTGAGCAGTCGGAGGGTTAACTGCATGACTAGTAATAATCTCATTTTTTCAGTGCTATTTGGCTTTGGCTAAAGGACCTCTTGTTCCGAATAACGTTTTAATATTGCCTATCAAACATGTGAAGTCGTCTGTTGAATTGTCCCGTGCAGAGATGGAGGAATTAAACAAGTACAAAAATTCCTTAGTGAAGTTTTTTGATGAGAGAGATAAAGATGTTGTGTTTTATGAAAGAAATTATTGTAGTAGACATTTACAGCTTCAGGTATAATACATCTTGATATTAGTTTGTTTTTTATTGTTATTGGATTTTTAGATAAATTTTTAAATGCTGCAGGAATTTATCATTATCTATTGCTAATAATTCATATTTGTGAGCGTTAACCTTTTGTGAAATCAAATTCTTTAATCTCGAATTTTATATTCATTGTTTTATAGCCTCACGTGCATAGGGGGGGGGGGGTCATGGGTTACAATTTATTCTGTAAATAAAATTAAACTGAAAAAAATATATTAAAAATAATTTTATGCATTAAACTAACCGGCAAACTTAACCTGACAGCATTGTGAAGGCTGCACGGACACTGGGTTACCACCGTCCTCTTGGAAATCTTTGAAAAGTCCTTGAGTTTTATTTTGATAGGTATGGTTCCTGATAAATACTTGATTTTTCCCTGGGTCCTTAACATTCTTAAAAGAACTTAATTTTTCTGATGAGTCCTTGATATTTAGTGGAAAAGTAATTCTGTTTCATACTTGATCATTTTTATAAATTGCAAAAAAAAAAAAAAAAAAAAAAGCTATTAGCCTTTAATTTCATGCCAGTCCCAATTTTGATAAATTTAATATGTGCACTCTTTTTCCTGTAAGAAATTGTTTGAGGAAATACTTAAAAGAAAACATTTGCTCACAGTACTTAACAGATTGTGTTTAGAGTCCCTGTAGTAAAGCTATAGACTAAGAATTCTGAATAGTAGCCACTGGCAACCTATGTCACAAAAAATGGTAGCTATTTAAAAATATATATATATTAGCAGCGCAAAAAGTAAGTAACCTATTCTCTATTAGCAATATTAACAACACATTGAAGAACTGTTATACTCTATACAAACAGCAAATGAATTTCAGTGGATATAGTTTTTAATATGAAGACAAGCATATAATAGGAAATATTTTACATTTTTTAAAATTGAAATATAGGCAATATATTACTAAATGATTGTCAAAAAGCATTGATTTGCTTACTTTTAATAGAAAGTATTGGATTTGGACTAAAAAGGAAGGCTCAAATAAATCTTGCTTTCAAATTTATTTCAAGGTTGAAGAATACCATCATGGATTACAGTATAGGATCGGAAGCCTGTTGTTGTAGCGCAATATTATTTTTCACAAAAAAAAAAAAAAAAAAAAAAAAAAAAAAAAAAAGCACTTGGTCACCACTTTTGGCGACTGAGATTTGATGCTTTAGTAGCTATTTTGTTCACCTCTTGACAATTAGCCACCACTAATCTAGAGCTTTACTGAAAAGTCGTACTATCAGAGCTATGCTTAATGCAAGTTTATACATATGCAACTGCAAAATTAATTTAAATAACTGCTTTTCTCATTCAATAAAAATTTTAGTACTATTTAATGTTTTGATTTTTTTTTTCAAATATTATGAACACTTGAAGCAATTTTCGTTTTCAAAATTTAACTTTTCTATTTCATATTGATATGCACATCTGTTATGCATACAATGTTGTACCTATCTCATGTATCAATGCTTTTTTTCCCACCATACCATTAGCATTGTATTTTAAGATTGCCTTATAGTTTTCAAAAAAAAAAAAAAAAAAAGGTATTTATCTCCCTATTAAATAGCTGCTAATAGTATCAAAGTTGTTGCTTAGCTAAAAGTGTCTTTAGATAAGTCCACATACCAAACATTTGAAATTGTATGCCTAGTTAACAACAGAATATAATTTTATTTACAATAATAAGAAATTCAGTTAAAAGAATGAATAAAATTCGAAATGTGAATAAATTAGGGAAGTAGTTGTTGTTCTTAAGTTAATTTTTTGAGAATGTGGTCCCTCGATTTTAATTTTAGTAGCAAAATAAGTCACATTTTAGTTATCTAGTAGAGCCTGGCCAACATCAAATAGAAATATAAAAGTTCACATTGCAGCATTAATCTTTTTGAATTTTTTTTGTTATATTTTTATTCAAATATTTATATGTATCACAAGAAGGGGGCTGGAGAACCTGTGACCTTTTTTAAAATCGTTAAATGGACATTTTAAGATAAAATAAGTAGGTTCAATTACATAAATATGATCTTTAGCAATGTCTTTTTTTGCACGCTTATTCAACTAATATCATAGATTTTAACTTATTTTTGTTTTTCTGTCTGTTCTCAAAGCATTTCAGGCATCCCGTATTTCATAAAAGATAACTAAACGACACCGTGATCTTTTTTCTGCGAACATTTATGTTGACTTTTTATTTTTTCTTGAATCAAATTTCGAAAACTTAAATGAGATAGAAATATGTAATCGAGGCTTTAATACTCTTATTTTTGTGTTAAAATGTTAATTTAAGTCGCTCATATTAAAAATCTTACTATTTTTTTATTGTAAAAGCTTTATGTCCAGTAAACATTTTTCTTGTCAAAAAAAAAAAAAAATGCCAATATACAAAAGTTTTCATAATTTTTTATCAGTGGTCGGAAGTAGCGCCCTACAAGTAGCGAAACTACTGTAGTAGCTACATTTTTTAGTAGTTTGTAGTGTAGCGCACTACTTTTTAAAAAAAGTAGTGTAGTGAGTAGCGCGATACAAAAATATTGTAGTTTGTAGCGATTTCATAAACTACTTTCTAATGGAGCAAAAAAAAAAAAAAAAAAGAAAAAAAGAAAAAAAAAAGATTCAATCCCGTCTGACTGGCGCATATCGTACACGATTTCCTTTGCGAAAGCAGTGAGAAAAATGAATCATACAAATTCGAGCTGACCTCAGGCATATCATTTTGACGCCATAAGTTCTATATGTTAGACGGCATTGGTTTCTTTGGCGTCACCATTTTCATATTCCGCCAATATTTGCATTGAATATAGTGTATGGCTGAGGAAGGAAAATTTATGAATGAGCGATAACTGAGTGTTAGTGTTTTATAGCAACCGAGAATGTCATGTAAATGAATGCTTTAGCGCTCAATGCTCAATTGGATTATTGTTCCAATGTCCACCAAACATGGCAGCAATTTTAATAGAAGAGGATACAAATTTGATAGAAGATGACAATATCGAGCTGCCCTGGCCGGCGTATAATAAATACTTCACAGTTATTGAAATGATTTTCGTGCAAACTTTGCACTTTGAACAAAAAACTTTCTGTTTCTGAGTCATCCGCATACAATTTAAAACTGCATATTGAAGTAAGTCAAGCATTTTTAGTTATGTTTCACACTTCAGATAGCTTATTTATTAATATTTCATAATGAATACTAGTACCGTTTAGTATGTTTTTCATATTTCTTTAGTTTTGCTTCTTTAGTGACGGAGTATTGAAAAATATTAAAATAATAAAAATCAATTATTAAATATTTTTGACATCATTTGACACAATTGGAAAAACGTTTTCATTTCATTTTATCGGTGGCGTATTAATAGGGATGGTGTTCAGACCGAGACCCAACTCCCCAAGGGCGTAGCCAGGACTCACGTTAGGGGGGTGCAAGCAGTGGCACCCCAATAGGAGGTCACTGTGACCTCCCAAAAAGTTCTTATCCGATTCAAATTGGCTGATGAAATTTGAAAACAGTGAGACAGTGTTGCAAGGCTGAACTTCATTTTATTTTAATTTTTTTCTTTAATTAATTAATTTATTCATTTTTGTGATGCCTCACGTCTCTTTTGGTAGACATAGATAAGAATGCATTTTTTTAATCATTCAGTAAAGTTCTGAGTTTCATTCGGTAAATTAAAAATTTTCTCCTCAAAAACAGGCAAGCTTACTTATAATATTTCACCCTAAAATTTTTATTCTTCGCATACTCAGATTAAAAAAGTTGTTTTCATGCTAAAAGACAAATTTGGGTTTGGTACAAGGATCCACGTTAGGTAAAGAATGAAGCTGATTTTCTGATGTGGCGCCAAGGACTTAAAACTTATTGGTGGGAGAGGAGGCGAAGGGGGGGGGGAGACTCTCAATGACCGAATGAAATTCCAAATTTCACCGAGTAATAAAATACGAACTTATTTGTCTGCATCAGCATGTTACAATGAAAAGCAGGAAAGGGGACAAAATCGTTTGTCAAAAAAATAAATAAAATGGGAGGTCACAGTGACCTCCCATTGACTCTGATCTAGGGGGTGCAGTTGCACCCCCCTAGCTACGCCCTTGCCAACCCCCTTGAAACTCAAAATTAAATTCCTACAATGAAAATTCAATTTTTTTTCTCATATGTTTTTGAAAAGTAGCGAAGTAGCGACTACTTTTCAAAAGTAGTGTAGCGCGCTACATTAAAAAAAAAGTAGTTGTAGCTGTAGTTAACTACATTTATAAGAAAGTAGTTGTAGTTGTAGTTCGCTACAAAAAATATGTAGTTTTTCCAACCACTGTTTTTTATCGACCGGCGGATCAATGTTAGAGAGCCCTGGCGTGATTTTTTGGCTAACTATTGCTATTTAGTGAAGTCTGTTTCAATGGCGCCCTGATTTTTTTTACCCCCCGCCCCCCTCCCCCGGCAACTGTGTTTTGTTGCCGGACCAACTGTAATCTGTACTTGGAGCCACTTCAAATTTGGCGCCCTAATTTTGCTTTCTTTTTTTTTCTTGCAAAGCGTGTGCCTCGATACTGCCCCAACTTTATGTGGTTTTTATTTTGTTGTTTCCTTCTTTTTCTTACAGAGCCTGCGCTTTAATGCCACTCTATTATTTTACATGGTTTCATTTTTCTTGTGAAATCTGTACCTGGTTGAACCTCCAATATTGATTTTTTGCTATTTTAATGAATCCTTTATTTGGGGGGGGGGGAGGGAGGAGGAGGAGAGCCTACGTCTTAGCTTGCTTTTGTTTTTCAATTTTTTTGACTTACGGTTACGGTGTCTATATTTCAATGGCATACAAAATTAGCTTGGTAATTCATTTTTTTTCCTCTCTTTTTTCCTAGCTTTTTTTTTTTTTTTTTGTGAATCGTGTTTGTCGGCGCCCCTCACTGTTTTGGTGCCCTGGGCATCTGCCCTGATGCTACTCCCTTTCTATGCCTCTGAGAACATGCATGCAATATACTGCCAACTCGTTATTCCATTGTGGTTCGAATAACTGAGTTGGCGGTATATGGCATGTATTCCTGCCTTAGCCCTGGCTTAGTGGCAGTGATTTATTGCTATAAGAGCATGCTTTGAATTTCTATTTAGGATTTAGTTTTTATTTTACCCAGCCAAAATTCACACATCTGTAGGAAATAACATATTTATTTTAGTTTTATATGCTTGATATGTAAAAAATTTAAATGCATTTTAAAATATTAATATAATTTTCTCTTTTTCTACACACATTCTAGTATTGTAGTAAAATAGTACTTCATTATTATTTTTTAGATTGATATGTATAATGGGTTGCATGATTGCCATTCAGTTGTTTTCTTAAGCATCTCAAAGAGTTAATTTCTTGTACTTTTAGGTTGTTCCTGTACCAAAACTTGTTACAGATAATGTAAAAAGAATTCTTTCACATCAAGCTGTGGAACAATATCAATTTGAATTAACTGAACTTTCTGAGTTTACTCAGCTAAAAGAAGTAAGCATAGTCAAATATAAACTAAAATATTGATCATTAAATATTTAAATTGAACAGAAAGCATTAATTTATAGGACATGGTGAGAGGAATAGAAACTGTGTCTGAATGAAAAAGCGAAAT
Source organism: Uloborus plumipes (assembly GCA_038373865.1). Lineage (NCBI taxonomy): Eukaryota > Metazoa > Arthropoda > Arachnida > Araneae > Uloboridae > Uloborus > Uloborus plumipes. The sequence goes on from JAXGGA010001121.1 coordinate 67,172, forward strand.
ATTCAATTTTAAATTTGTACTCTAGACATTTAGGCACTCCTCATTTATAAAATTAAATATTGCATGTTATCAACAAACAACTTTGTTGCTTTCTCATTTATTACAAGCTTGTATATAAGATTGATAAAATCTAAAACTTAACAATTTAAGTTGATTTGTGCTTCATATCATCTCTACGAAATTTTTTATCAATCTTTTCAATTTTGACCTCAAGTTCAAATCTCATTCCAGTTGATACCAGTTATGAAGCCTTCATTTTTATTAATAAATAGTAATTTCATTGTATTGAATGGTTTACTACATTATAATTGAATGTATACCTTAGCCAAAGCATTGCTTGGCCGGGTGTGCTAGTGGTATATACGAATTAATTTTAAGAAATGACACATGTACAGTAGGGTGGCCCTTAGCTATATGGCATTTCTCGAAAGTAAAAATTTCCTTGCTCCCACCCCCCTATCTTGTTCCAATGAACAAAAAAAGTCTGCACCAAATTTCCCTTCATTTGGATAATTTTTAGGGGTGCCTCAAATGACTTGAAGTTCAATCAATTTCAGAAATTTTGTGGTTTTTTTTTAAATATTGCAGTTTTCAATAATAATACAAAAATTTCAAAAGAAAAAATACATTTTTTATGATAAACAATTTCTGCAGAATTAAAACATAGTGTGAATAAGCAAATATTGAACATTTTTGTTTCTTAAATGAAGGTTTAGTAGCAGTAGTATATCCTTTACAGGCTTCAGCAACGATAAGCAAAACAAAATACTTTTCACTTCCATCTTTTATGAGAATATTATTGTATTCCTGAATTAAAATTATGCACTTCTTTTTTCAGTATCATTTACAACAATTTATCTTTTTTCTTTTCTGCTTATGTAACCAGGGTAATCCTTCCAAGTTGAAAGGTTTTCCTAGAGAAATTCAGAAACGATAGAAAATCGGGGGAAGAAATATTTTGTTACAAGTGTTACAAATGATGAAACTAGTTGTTTGCAAAGAAAAATTATTTTGATGTTCAATATATATCTTTTGTTGCTTTTCTTCTTGCTCCTGTTCATATTTATCTACTTCCAACATAACTTATGCCATATGTCTCTTAACTGTGATGATAACATTATCATCAAATAAGGAAAGAGCCATAGATTCAGGAGTTTAGTACCACATATGATTTGAAAAATTTTTAAGACCAACCTTACCTATTTTTGAATCAACATCCCAAAAATTGATTAGTTTCTGCATTTGTAGAAAATCATGATACAGAGTATTATATGCTCCAGGAGAGAGAAACCGTACTTGAACGTATACTCCAGCAAAAAAAAAAATCTTCTTGAAGAGTTCTTCATCCTTTCAGATAACTGAAATTTATCCTAAAATAAGTAAATCTTGAGTGCATAGTTAGATTTGGACGTACACCTAGCGAGGCTTACAGCTCTTGGCTTACAAAATGATATCCCATTCTTAGGAATCCCTCCAAGAAAGATCATACTTATAGTTCTAACACTTCTCAGTAATCATAGCGCTGTTATTTATGAAAAGAAAGGTGTTGAGCAAGAAAGCTGAGCATGGTTAAGTGTAAATGACCACTTTGTTTTTACCAGTTTTATATATTCTTTTACCTAGTTTCTCAGAATCTTTTGAAAATGGCCACGTCTGGACCAGAAATTGCACTTATTGGAAAATCAAAACATCCCCTTAAAACTAACTAAAAAACATGATTGCAAGGTAGGTTCAGCAAATTGCGAGCAAACATTTTTTCTAAATTGGCAGAGGCACCATTTATTCAACCTAGGTTGCTTCTAATTATATCACAGCAAAGTGTTTGACTTTTATTGGTTAATCTCTACGTTTTTACTGCTTGTTAAACAGATATGGCTTGTTCTTCTCCTGATAATGTTGGGATTTCAGTGACCCACAATAGTTGCTACTTGCCCTGGAAAGTTACAAAAATTGCTAATCTTTTAATCTTCTCAACTCCAGCGAGTGTTGAAAGCAATTTTCTTTGCCAGTGTAACAATAATTCTTGGTATTCGTTCAAGTTAATTTTTTTCTGAATTTCCACATTTCTCTCTTTCCTAAATATTTTCGGAGGCGTTGAAGAGAAGTTAAGTTTATAATCAGGCTCTTTGTATTATGTTCTTTTTGGCGCCGAAGAGTTAAGAAATTTCTATTCTCTTCATTTTCGATCTTCCAAAGAATCTGCATGCACAATGTCGAAAAGAATCTCTTCTCTCCCTTATTTTCCTGAAGTTCTGGAAAAGCTTGCTGTAAATGTTTCCATTTATTATGGAGTTTGATTATTGGCTCTTGATCTCTGACCGGATGCGGGGTCTTCTTCGAGGAGGTGCAGTAGGAATCAGATGGAGGAATGGGAGATATTCTAGAAACTGGACAGGGACGGGAGCGAAGTTTGAGATCACCTAAGAGCTTTCGATTGGAATTCTTTTTTGTACAACTCATTAAATTCTCTTGCAAATAGATGCAAGTTGCATGTACTGTGATGTACGTTTCTATATTTCAGTTTTTCACTTTATAAAACTAAGGACTAAAAACCTGCAGTTTTATTTCTTATATAGAAACGGCAAACTACCCTAAAATGGAAAACGTACCAAGTGCTGCAGCTAATTTATTTCATGGATCGGAAAACTAAACAAAATTTTATAGGAAGGGTCACACGACGAACAAAAACCACTCTTAAATAAAAATTAATGATTAAAGGTAATGCAATACTTGGTTCAAAAATAATTAAACAAAGCACACATATTGAGTCACAAGTTAAGTTTTATCATGTAAATAAAAATTTGGATAAATTTAGCAATATGAATAATATTCTACCTATCATAATAAAAACGGGAAATACTAAGTGATTTCTCATATTTACTTAGCACGGAATGGTTTGGCATGCCATGTTTGGAAAACGCTGTACACTGGTAAAAATGATAAAACTCACACACACACAAATTAAATTATATATTATATTAAATTTTTAATCACTCATAAATTTATGTGCACTTGCAAAAATAACTCGACTAAAAACTGACAGGGAAACGTTCGTAAGTTCGTTGAAGAAATACTTGCACCTACAAGAAAATGTCATGAGCCTCGAATAGAGTCTTGGCCGAAAAGCTTCATAACCTCTGAAGATGTCAGAGGAAAGGGCAAGAAAGGTACCGTAAAATGGGGTGTATAGGAACAGCGGGGTCAATCGGAACAAAACTTCCCAACCGTACAAAGAAATTCTTCATAAATATACTATTGGGTATTTTTCGCCATGAATTTTTTTTTAGAAAGGTAAGATCATAGGAAGTAGGAAAAAAATACTTTTGTCAATCTGGCAACGCTACTGGCTTCTAAAGAGGGCTGCACGTTGAATGCTAGAAAACATCACATTTTCATAGACTGCAAAACTTCATATGCAAGAACAAACCTTCTTATATTTAAAAACTATGAGTGGTAGGTTTCAATTATACATGTATCTGAACAACAGGATACCACATTAGAATTTACATTTTTTATAAATTGTGTCATAAAAGTGAAGAATTCTGAAAAATGCCATGGGAAAAAAATTTGCGGGGTGAATCGGAACACTTAGTTCTGTTGTTCCAATTCAAACTTATTTGAAGGAAATTGTTTGAAAAATCAAGATTCTAACCCCAATTCTTCTAATCAAGACAGGGACAAGGATTTATTACTGTTTATCCCTTCTCGTGAGCAACTAGATCTTAGAATGACAAAAGTTACAGATTTCAAAAGATTTTTTCTCCAGGAGACTTTTTTTTACTTAAAATAAAAGGGAGAAAGTCACATAGACTTTATGTAGTAAACGTCCAGCACACAGACAGTGATGAATAAGCGAAAAAATCTTTCAGGACAATCCCCGAAACCCAGAAATTTCAAAAAACTAAAGAAAAGGCAGAGTTCATCCCAGGAGATGTTATGAAAAAACTTAAGCCAAGTCACAATTGCTAGTTTTAAGGACAAGTACATATTTGTGGACGACATGAGTGACTTCCATTCATGTTAAATCTTTGCATTTCAATTCAAAAGCTTTTCTTAAAATTACTTTTCATTTTTTATAAGTTCAAAATTATTTTGAATTTTCACAAATTATAAACGTTTACTGGTACTGAAATTATACATTTATTTGACAGTAATTATCTGTTCTTATTCTCCCCCATCAATATTACTCATGTTTGTGAGACCTATTACAGATTAAATTGAAAAAAATAAAAATTTTAACAAGTGTTCCGATTGACCCCTATCAGCGGGGTGATTCGGAACACCCATAATTTGCTATATATTTTAATAATAATTGCTCAAAATCTTTTGTCTTTGCTTGGAATATCAAAAGTAAAGCAAGACCGAAGTTTTTACCCAAAAAATCAAATTAAAAAAAAATCTTTTAACTGCTTTTTTTACAATCAAAGCTGAAAAGTGTTCCGATTAACCCCATTTTACGGTATAGAAGTTCACAGAAAAGCATTTTAGGTAAAATAACACTTGAAATAGGAGGTAAAACCATTAATAGTGCAAATTTGCAAAAAAAAAACTTGAAAAAATCAGATTTCCGGTGAAAATTTGACAATTTCAAGCTCGTTGAGGCACCCCTTAAACTTTTCCGATTGAGCTAATATTTTGCACACATCATTTTTTTTGTTCATTGAAACAAAATAGGGGGTGGGAGCGAACTTTTTAAAAAGTTGAAAAATAAGGGCCACCCTAATGTACAGCAATCTGATAAATCAGTTAAATAATTAAAGCTAAAGCTCAATATATGATGGCAACATAGAGTATTAATATTATGCTATGAATTATACACATTATATAATGAAGTAATATGTGGTTAATTTTAGGCCATATTTTTTTTAAGTTTCACTGAAACTTTTAAAGCCTTAGTCATATAAACATATGCAAAAGTGTATCATAAAATGAACTGATTGGCCATCCTGATTTGGACTGGACAGTCCATCTAGCTGAATGTCTAGCTTTTCTATACCTTTAAAATACTGCATATCGTCGGCACCATGCTAAACTTACGAATGTGAAAAGTGGCACTTTTCAGGAGAGTCAAAACACTGAATATAATTTTTTCCCACCTGACGCGTTTGGTTATTTTCAATTTTAAATTTTTATAGATATCTTTAAGTGTAAAACTATCGTTCGAAGGTGTCATTTCAATTTTGATTATTTGTAAAGTTATCAATAATAATTGTTTTAAAATATTCGCTACTTTACCAACATGGACATTTTTGGTCGAAAGTCACTGAATTGAAGGTAAAGTATCGAATATGAAATTTTAGAGAATATTCGATAGTTTGCAATGAAGTTTCCTGGCATTCATTTTCGATACTTTACATTTGGATTACAAAACTGCTATAAAAATTAATAATAATGGATGAAAAATTAAATGAACGGTTTTTTTTACTAAGAAAAACTTTTATTGAACACAAGAAAAATATAATATAAATAATGGAAAGTAAATGATCAGGTAAGTAATTTAGACGATTCATCAAAAACACATAGTACATAAAAATAAATTTACTATTCAATTTCGGTATTATCGGGTTCTGCCAGAGAATCGCGGACTGATTTGGAACTCGGAAGCTGCTCATAAAAAGACCTGTATGCCCTGGGAACTAGCCTTGATTGCATAGTTGCAATAAATCTTTTTTTTTTCACCTCCGATATACAAATCTGACCATCGTATGGCATAAAAGGTTTAGGAGGGCTATCATTGGGAGTGATGAATTTTTCCCTCGTTTTCGTTTTCGGATCAAAACATCAAAATCAACGTCATCAAAACTCCTTCTGACAAAAATTTTATTCTGTTCAGATTTCCGGTATTGAAACCACACACAAGAATTGAAACTTTTTGGGGTTTTCTTTTTCTCAGCGGTTTCTAGAACAAATTTGTCCTCATAAGGATTAAAATTAAAAAAATCATCATGCTGGAGCCTAGTCACATTGTAAGGTTTGGGTTTTGTACGCGACAATCTGATCAATTGGCCCCAGTTAACTGTCTTAGTGGTTCAACTGTCTTAGTGGTAATGAAAACTAACGAAACTGGCATTTTCGCTTGTTCAGATTATAACGTTTGGGATTTTTTTAAATTTGTTTAACTATGTAAACTGACGAATATCATATTCGTTAGTATAGCATAACTTTTTCGGGCAAAGCTGCATATTCGTAAAAATGACATTGGCTTACGACCATCTAACAGATTCATCATTTTGCCAGTAGGTAGCCCTTTTTTAGTACTACGGGAAGCCATTGAACTTGAAAAACGCGATTTTTCACATTCGTTACTTTAGCATGGTGCCGACGATATATTCCCCATTTTTTTCTTAAGATTCCATCAAGTAGGGAAAATATAAACAGACTAGCTTTTTCAACTCTTTTGTGGGCATTGTTAGCTTAAAAAAATGTCTTTTAGCTGAGATTAATTTTTCGTGTCAATTCAAGGAATGTTTAGATTTGTGCGAGAGGATGAAAATTTACTGATGAAAATTGTTTCCCATAGTAAATATGACTGGCATCTTTGTATGTATTAATGTACTCTAAGCTTGTCATTTATACTATATTTAGTTCTTCAACACACCGGCTAAACTTATTTATTGGTGTATCTGAATTATTTCTTAGTTGTTAATTATGCTCTTACTTTAAAATTTAAGATCAAATGCTATGGTTTCATAAAATATGTATATTGCAATTAAAAATTGTTTTTATGTGAGAGCTGAAAAAATCTTCGATTTTATGACATATTGAGCTGCTTTAAAAATAAACATATTGCTCCTCTCCTCTTTTCGGCAACTGTTCTGATTTTTAATTTCAAAATTTTGATCATAATACTACAGAATAGCAAAATAATTTCTTACTTTCTTGCAATAGTTATTAGAAATAATATTTGTAAAAATATTCCTTTTCAAAGTGAAAATTTTCATGTTTGTTTTATTAATTTATACCTTGTTACAGGTTGTTAGTGAAGAAAAACAGTTCTTCTATTTAGAGATAGTAAAAAAGAGAAAATGTGAAAGCAAAATGATATATATTATTCCTAAATCAAGCAAGTTTCCATTATACTTTGGAAGGTATGCTTTTTGTTTTCCCGTTCTTTTCCGTGAATAATTTACCACTAAAAAATGAATTTATTCACCCAAACTATTTCTTTTTACACAATCAGTTGTACTACCTGTATTTAATAATGAATTTCTTTGTTTAAAAAGTTTCTTTTACTTAAACACAACTAAAAATTTAAGCATTATTACAATCTGAAGTTTTTCCAGGTATTTTAAGTGTGCTTCATGGCAAAGCATTTTTATCTACCTAAATATTTAGTGAGCTGATTTTTCATCTAAAATTAGTTATTGAGTTATTCTTTTACATGAATATTAATTCAAAATTATTGCCAAAATCTAACTTTTTACTGTTTCTTTTTTCTCCTTTTATTCAGTGTCCGTACATATTTTAAAATGTGACAGTTACCAAACTAGATCCTTAGTTTATTTCTAAATGAAAAAAGCGTAATCGAGTACATATTGAACCGGGTGGTATATTTTAAATGTTTTTGAGAAAGGAAAAAGGAAACCAGTAGGGGAAAAATGAATAGAGGGACATCAGAACATCAAGGGAAGTAAAAAAAACACAACTGTCAAACAGTTTTAAACATTTTCAAGGTGTAGATGAATTAGCTAATAGGCTTCGCTAGACAGTTCTTTCCAAAAACATGATGATGCGCATGTCAAATTAATTTCTAGGGCCCCATTGTTGTCCAAGAAATAAAGTTGGTTAAAACTTCAGTACACAGTAGGTCAATAGATATTAGGGCTGGGCAATGCATCGATGTATCGCGAAACACCGGTGTTCGCCCTACATCGTTACACCGGTTTAGAATTCTTCTCTAAACCGATGCCTCGGCACCGCACCGATGCACGGTACACCGGTTTTAAGTCCTATACTTATTTTAATCTATTGCTCACACTGCTATTGAATTGGCGGTGAACCAATCCAAATCTAACATAGCAACCAACAAAGAGGATCCATGTTACTTCTGCCAATTTAATCTCTAATCTCTTACAACGGTGTTGAATTGGCAGCTTGCAAACCAAACCGAATTCTGGCGATGTGAAAAAAATAAGGTTAGGCAATTGGATTTTCAACAAATCAATCAACCACGTTTTACAGCTCCTGTTAGAAACGATGAGATTAATCAGGGCAACCGTTTAGTTTAGTTAATCAGGGCAATCTGGTTTAACTCTGAGCTCCTGTATTTTGGTTTGATTTTGCAGAACAAGGAAGTAATGAAATTACACTCTTTGACACTTGGTTCAACTGGTTTTAGAAATAAATGATTTAACTTTGTTCTGAGCATAAAATGCATTTAGCCAATGGCTGACAATACATCAGTGAGAATAACTTAAACATGTACAATGTTCTGCATCAAAATTCTGTGCACACTTACATTATTACAATGACATTCTTTTCATGTTTATTATATGCATTTTATTTGTACCATGACTTAAAAAAGTACATATACTTTATAGTGTGTGACTCTTTTTTATAAAAATATTTATTTTCTTTTATAAAAAGTATTAAGAGTTGTTTAAAGCAAAATCATCATGACTAAATCTAAAATGTTCACTTACTGAATCAAATTTTATTGTTTTATCCTTCATATTTTTATTTCAGATTCATATAATTCTTTTTTAGCTGTGTAGTTGTCTTTTGTTTATGTTGTGCATTCTTTTAAAATAGGGATGTATTGGCAAGGCCAGAAATTCTAAATGTGCCTGGCCGCGTGGATTGGAAACAGCATGCTGAAAGTAAAGAAAGCGAAGCTGCAATGACACAACAGTTTATTCAAGCATTCAAACCTTTTGATTTTACTATATAATGTAAAAGTGCTTTGAGTGCGAATCTTTTTTATTTCACTTATAAGAAATGCAAAAAAAGTTACTGTAACATGCTTTTAAATTGCAGAACCATAGGAAAAATATTTCATAAGTTGATTGTTTTCAGTGTATTTCAGAAAAATTCAAACTTTATCATTACCATTGTTTGTATCGCATTGTTGTAACTGTACATCTAAACTATTTTTTTTTTTAAAATCATGTTTTTATATAGATTGTATTCATCAAAGTTTTTATAAATATGACATTAGTTCATCAAAAATCACTAGTAATTCAGAGTAACAGTTTAATGCATCATCATATCACATTTAGCAGAGACTTAAAAAATATATAATTAAGAAATGTAAAAAATATTTAATAATATTATTAATAAATTAATAAAACACCTTTTTTGCTGAATAACATTTGTTAAAACCAACAATTGAATGTCAACTAACTACTAGTGTGTAATTTCTTGCACTAGATTTTGATCTCTTAATTATTTCTTTTCATTCCTGAATTGCATGTATATTTATTCAAAATTTCCCACTTTTCCTATGAATTTTACTGGTTCGTGACATAATCAAAAAGAAAAATGTATAAAGCTAGAACAAAATTATTGCTATGTAATTGCGAGATTCTTTTGTTTAATACTGATGATGTATGTAACTGAATGTATAAACATTTGACACATTGTTTTTGTTTTCATAATTATTTTTATATGTGAATAAATATCTTGTAAATATTTTAATCGCTTTATAAAACACTGATAACAATTTACACTTTAAATTGAAACATAAAACATTGAAGCTATATATATTTTCTGCCTACAATAAAACACAATCCTTAGTAAATGAGCAATATAATGAAGATGTTTGAGCTGTCACTGACTTGAATTGCTTGTGCTACTGCTTTGCATATGTTTTCTTCAAAAAGTAAATCAAGATTGCAATGAGGCTTGGTCGACAGGTTTAAAGTTAAATATGAATTGTTGTTCTTAGAAAGTTGTAATCTGGGAAGAGTCAAGAGTGTGCAGGTTTGAAAGGTACATTGAAAAGAAAAAAAACTACAGTACAGGTTCTGTTAAATGGCTTAGAAATTCGTTTCGTTGATTAGGTGTGTTGTTGGCAGACTTTTGAAAACCTATCTGTCTCTGTTATAACACAGCTTAGTTTAGAAGAAATCACATAAAGTTATTGTCAGAAAGATAATTTCAATTGGTATCTCAGAAATAATTGGTATTTTTGTAGGTTTGTAAGCAATGTACAGGTACACTCGTGATATCTTGTGATGCTAGTCTTTCTTTGATATTTTATGCATTAAATCAATTGTATATTAATTTACCAAAGATATAGAAACACTTGGCAGCTATATTTTCAAATTTAATTACAGCAGTTATATAATTTTAGATTTTGTTCAAAAAATTTTATGGGAAATAATGATATTACTTTTGAGGAATTAGCTACAAAAATTACTTTGAAACATGGATGCTTAATCCTTGGCACCTGTTCCACAGTGTGGAACGCAGTAAAAAGTGGCACGTAGTGACTTACTGAATTTTTTTAAAAATTGAGAAAATATTTTTAAATTCCACTTACACTGAAAGAAAAGTTTTTAACTCTTAAAATTAATTTACATTTGGATGGCATTATGCAAAAAGGAGTTAACCCACAAAAACTTGATTTTGAGATAATGGGCTTTAAAGTCAACAAACTCTGGCAAAAATCATGAGCTCTATATCAATGAAATGAATGAAATGAAAGAGAGGGGGACTTAACAAAGCCAAGCACTGCGACCAGAGGTCTATTGTACTAAACCCCAAACAAAAGTCTTAAAACAGACCAGTAGCTGAAGCAAAGTTCAACAAACACCTAATGGGAATATCATGAATCTCCCAAGGTTCCAGCAAGTGACGACCCAGGTGTTCAAACCTATAGGCAGAGTACACTTCACAATCACACAAAATGTGTGTAGCAGTCTCCTCATGAGCAAGGCAGCCCCTACAATTAGGATCATTAGTAATACCCATAATAGTAAGGTGCCGTTTTAAAGTACAATGACTAGTAAGAAGACCAATAGCCTTCCTAACACTATTTCTATTCAGACTTAAGAGTTCTTTTGCCCTGATACTAGGGCAACCTCTATTAAGTTCTTTTGCCTGACGCTGTCCATGCATATTGCGCCAGTTATGATACTGTTTTTTCTTTAGGATATCAAAAACAGCAGTTCTAATAAGATTCTTTGAAACTCCAATAGCTGACTCGGGGCCAACAAAAGGTGTATCAGAACCTTTTCTAGCAAGATGATCAGCCATTTCATTACCTTCCACACCTGAGTGCCCAGGTACACAGCAGAGGGTGATCTTATTCGTCTCTGCAAGAGTGCAAAGCATGTTATAGCATTCCCAGACAATGTGGGATGTCATGACAGCTTTATTTAATGCCTTTAAAGCAGCTTGACTATCAGAGCAGATGTGAACACATTTTCCCCTGTAGCCCCGGTTCAAGCAAATAATGCAGCACATCAAGATGGCGAAAATCTCAGCCTGAAAGACAGAGGTGAATCTACCCAGGGGGCATGAGTATTCAATGCCATCGTTAGGACAGAACACTCCAAACCCAGTGCTCTCGTTCATTTTAGAACCATCGGTGTACCAGAGAGTGCAAATCTTATTGTGACATAAGGGAACATCTCTCCAGTCACACCGATAGGGAAAAATCACTTCATAAGACCTGTCAAAAGCATATTTACTAAGCATATAATCGCTAGGCAAGCCAGAAAGAGGATGTCCAAGTATATCCTTATCAAAATTCTTCCAGGAAAGATACCCAGAATAGGACTTCCAGAGACCTAAATGCTTTAGCCTCTCCATGCACAAAAAAGCTTCTGCTTCAATTTGCATATGAAGGGGACATAAGCCCAAGAGCAGTTCCAGTGCTGCAGTGGGTGTGGTCCTGATACTTCCAGTCTTTTTTCTATACAGACCATCCTCTAGCTTGTTTAATTCTGTTTTTGCAACGTCCAGGTTGGTTCTTGACCACCAAACAATGGACCCATATGTAATGATGGGACAGATGATCATCTTATAGGTCCAGTGGACAGCCCTAGGACTAAGCCCCCAGGTTCTACCAATAGCCCTTTTACAGGACCAAAAGACTTTACTAGCCTTAGACAGGCTGTAAGTAAAGTGCTTTTTCCAGTTCATCTTGGAGTCAAAGTACACTCCAAGATACTTAACTTCATCAAAGCAGCTGAGAGTCTGCCCAAAGAAATTGATATTAACTACCTGAATTGCTCTCTTAGATGTAAAAGCAACCATAGTAGTCTTTTGAGGGTTTACAGCAAGACCTTCGGTATGACACCATTTTTCCACACATTTTAATCCTTGTGATAAGATGGAAGAGACAGTGTTGATGAACTTACCTCTGGCCACAATAACATCATCAGCATAGCCGATGCAGGCAAGGCCAGAAGTAGTAATGCTTTCAAGCAGTGAATCAACAACTAGACACCAGAGGATAGGTGAGAGAACACCACCTTGCGGGCATCCAGCATTCGCGTGAACAGTAAGATCTGACCCGCTAAGAGCAGCATTAACAAACCTACAACATAACAGATTTTCTATCCAGTTAATAATAGTTATGTCAATGCCTTTCCTATTAAGGGCCTTCAGGATAGTTAGTTACAGGAACTTTATCAAAAGCCCCTTCAATATCAAGGAAGACAGCAAGGGCTACTTCCTTGTCCTTAAATGACTTTTCCAACAAAAAGGAGACTGTACAGGGCAGTTTCAGTAGACTTGCCCGGCTGGTAGGCATGTTGAGATGGAGAGAGAGGAGAGACTTTCAATGCAGTCTCTCTAATATGCCTATCAATTAGCTTTTCTAAAGCCTTTAATAAAAATGATGTGAGACTAATAGGCCGAAAAGACTTAGCCTCATAATAGTTATCTTTTCCCACTTTTGGTATAAATATAACCTTGGTCTGCCTCCAGGCAGTTGGTACATGCCCAAAAGCAATGCATGCTCTAAAAATTCTACAAAGTATAGGGGCAAGAACCTTTATTCCCTTTTGAATAAGGGCAGGAATTATGCCATCCATACCAGGAGCTTTAAAGGGCTTAAATGAGTTAACTGCCCATAAAACCCTCTCATAAGTAATGATACTTTTAGCACATTCCCATTTGCTTTTGTTACACCTAGTTTTAGGCAAGGTGATCAATGGGAGCGGGCCATCAATAACATTGGAACCTGGGAAGTGAACCATCAGCATAGCTCTATATCAATATACCAATGATATGTCACAATGAAACGCTGATAGGGCTTAAATCATTTTTGCTTAATGTAGAAAGCTACATATTTTACCATCAAAGTTGGATAACTCATTTTTTTATGTTTTGTGAGTTAACTCCTTTTTGCATAATACCATCCATTTAATAATGAATATAATACTGGTCATAATAAGGTAAATATTTTAGCTTTATCAAAAAATATAGTCCTGTGCCGCGTGAGATTGGAACAAATTGTCCTAGCTACAATATTTCTAGCCAAGCGTATTTGTGTGTTGCGTGAATGATGCTTGCGATATTGCCAGAGAACTTTTTGATTTGCACTAACTAGTTTCTTTGACAAAAGATGATATTTTTCAGGAACTTAAAATCGCAGTTGAAGTTAAGAGATTAGAATATATTAAATTAGATATAGTTTTTTAAGGGAAAAGTAATACTCTCCTCTACATGGCTCATCCTGGGGAATGTTTTGTGACTAAGTAATCCATAAATTTGCAACTTCTTGCACATCTTTGATTGAACTGGCCAAAGAAAAAACATGGTGCCTTCATATTCTCCGGTTACCCGAACGCTCAAGAAATTGGGCTGTTGCTGCATTTGGATTAGTGACTGAACATGATTGCCTCGCCGCTTATCTTCATCGAACCAACATACCCTCCTCTGTAGTGGTGTTGAAGTTTGATGACCACGTTCTTAAGTCTCCAAGGCTTGCTAGTTTTTTTTCCCCTGCTACTAATTTGTTTTGTGTTCTGGCCTAGGATAGTTGCCTCTGAGCCTGCTGTATTGGGATATTAAAAAAAAAAAAAAAATATTGCTTGCACCTAATGTACTCCAGTTAATGTTTATTGATGTATGAAATAAACACAAACCACTATTTTTTTTAGAATTAAAAAAAAACTTTAATTACAGATACTTTTTACATTGGCTGTTCAGTAAATTAAGAATAGAATGTTTCAATAATCTGTTGCATCATAGTACATTTTTATCTGGGTTTCTTATGAAAATTAAAAAAAATCTTCGTTTCAAAAACAAGCAAAGATGCTGATTACCAATATAAATGACTGATCAAAGTTTAAAAAAGAATCATATTAATCACAAAGAATTTTTTGTACATTCTTACAGTTTGAGTAAAAGCTGAAAGTATTAAAACAAGTCAACAAATTTACACCAATACATACCGACACACTGAAACAAAACACTAAAACTATGCACTTTTTATACCTACTGAAGCTGAGTATTCATTAGTTTTTTTAATGAGAGGCAATGAATGGGGAAGAGGTAAGAATCCAACATATATAGTATGCAGTTTTTGCAGAAACTGAAGGCCTTTTGCACTGTTTTATATTTCTATATATCAGTGAGTTTACAAGAAATATTTTCAAGTTAATTACTTTTTGATTACCTTTTAAAAGTTACTTGTAAATCATTAAAGAACTATGGATTGAAATTGTTATAAGTCGAAATTTTTTTTTGTACACCGAAAATGAAATGGGTTTTAAGTGAATTAACTGCAATTGCAGCTTGACGAAAAAAAAAAAAAAATCTTTTTCAGTTTCAAACCAAATTTGATGATTCTAGACAAATGAACTTCAAAATATGATCTATTTCAGCTATATGCCTAACAAAGTAATAATAAAAAGTAAATATATATATATATATATATATATATATATATATATATATATATATATATTACTTAATGAAATTCAGGTTAGAAAGGGGTCAGATTCGTTTTTTCAATGCTACAGTTTCAGTGATTCCAGTTGTAATTACAAGGGTAAGAAACAGTTAATCTTCATTTTATGGAATTAATAGATAAAAATGACCATATAAGGTTTAATACATTAAAAAAAAGTAAACCAAAAGAAAAGAACAAATGTTTTTAGAATCAAAATATAGTATAAACATTTATTCTCGAATTTTTGGCAGTTCTCATACTTTCTAAATTAAAGTCTACTTTTTACATAAAGTAATAAATTTTAGAAAAAAAAAAAACCTTGCAAATAACATAAAATAAATAAATAAATAAAAAAAAACCCCACACGGATATGCTGAGTACAAGAGCTACTTCCAAAAAAAAAAAAAAAAAAAGAGTATAATGATAAATCACAGCTAATGGTATAATTTAATAAATATTTTTAAATGCATGTTTACATTAACATTTACGCTCCCATAATAAATATCCCTAACATTTATGTACAAATATACACATACATGATATGAATTCAAAAATACTGATTCAAGCTTACAAAATTTCATGAGTAAATTGCAAGAAGCATTGAAAAATTACGTAAAGAGAGAATATCTTTTGATAACATAGAAAATTTGCTACAGGGTTTAACCCCATTCATATTTTAACACATATTATACTTTTCCTAGCAAAATATTTTTACTGTTTTTTTTTTTTTTTAACATTTTAAAATGGGAATTGGCATGCATAAGTCAACACAGTAAAATTTAATAAAAATATTTAAATCTCAACTACAAAAAAAATAAAAATATTAGTACAACAAATATCTAAGTAACTAACTGAGAGCAAAAAATATCTACAGCATTTATAAAATCGAATCTATGCTTATTTAATAGTTAAAGCAACAATTGTCTTGATTATATTGCAAGTTAAAAGACTTCTCTCTTTACAACTAGAATAACTTTATCACAGCTACATTAACGATTGTTTTCTGAATGAGCACTAATAATTATGGATTATAGTTTTTAAAATCCCTTTTTAAAATGGATTTCAATAATCCTTTGCAATCTGTTTTGAGTATTGAGATGTCTACTATTTACAGGTGCAAAATTCGGCGCTATGATAGAACAAAAAACTATTTTCAGTTTCAAAAAAATCTTTAAAAAAAAAAAATAATAATATGTATATATTACATAACAAATTTATATTCTAAAACTGTCTTGAAACCATTGGATGTGAAATGTATAACAATATATTTCAGTTATTTTGTGGTGTGATAATGAAACTAAAATAGGACTAAAGTAAGTACTAACTCTAGCTTAGTTTTCCCTTATTTAAAACAAATAACCAATGCAATAACAGGCTATACAGGATACCTTGTGTTACATGAAGTGCTAATAAACATTACATACATTAAAATAATAATTTATACTACTCAAAAATAATTAAGTGAAATAATACAAGAAATTCAACATACATGAGTTACAAAAGTGTTGTTCATAAATAATATATTCTCATTACCCAAAAACACCAAGGCCAGAGGGAAAGAAGAAAATCAAAAATTTATTAAACAAAAACTGAATCTTAATCTCATATCATATTTAGTTTAAAAAAAAGACAAACTACAAATCTTTCAACACCACATTACTAGTATTAATTCAAATTGCATAGTGAGAGGATAATTATGCAAAACATACATTACATCAAATTAAAAATACTTATATCAAGTTGAAAGTGCCCCATTCCTAACAAAATATATAGAAACAGAAGCATTGAAAGGCTATTATTATCAAAGTTTAGCATACATTTTGTTAGACTGCTTTTAACTTGAATAGTTTATGAATTATAAGTCACATAACAGTAATTTTCGCATGAAAATAAATAATGAAAACGAGATTGCACCAATTTCCCAACATGGCTATTTCACAACTCAAAATGAGTAAACCCTAAAAAACAGAAAACAATGACTTAGTTATTTCCATAAAAACATTGGCACACAGTCTGAATTAGAAAAGTTAAAATATAAAGCTACCTTTCATGTTGGCTGAGGAACATACGAAGCAGACTCTTGAATGACAGGCTGTGGTACGGACAATAATGTTTCACCTTGTGGAGAACTTAAATTATGATTTAAAATTTTAACAGCTGAAAATTTAGCTCTCTGATAACCTTTCAATACACTGAAACCTAATAACCTGTACATGGAAAAAAAAGAGTATAAGAAATCTCTAATGAAAGCTAACTTAGCTCTACACAAGTTTTTATAACACTTTAAAGTTAAATTCATAAAATTAAATTACATTAATATTCCCATATTTATATCTTAAAATTCAGCAAGCACTTAAGATGCACAAGCCTTCATATTATATTTCAATCAAAATATAAAAAACAATAAACTTAAACATTTATGTTCTAATAATGTAAAACCAAATTTTAGACATGAATTTCCAACAATTATAACATTTTTCAACTATTAAAAGGGCTATTAAATGTTCGTATAAGATGAAAACTCGTGGACAGTTTTGACTGTTAAGAAAAATAAAAACAAATAAAAGAGCTCCAAACTATAATTTTAACATCACTTTTTAAAATTACTACTAAATACATTTTTGAAATTTTCACAGTAGCTATAAATTACTGCTTTTAGCTGAAAATAGAGTTCTGTCTATGTAATCTTACCCATACTATATTATGCGGACTCACACTTAGGAGAGTACGGCAGTTGCATGCTCTTAGTGAATTTAAAGTCCAATTTCATGGAGCAAATTTAAGTGAAATGTTGTGAGACAATAATTTTAATTACTGCCGAAATTGGTCGGGAAGGAAGCCAAAATTAAAAGAAATGTGAGCATTTTTGCATGCGTTTCATGTTAAAAATGACACTGAGAAACCATGCACATAACTTAATTTTCTGCTCCTTAAAACAGTAAGAGTGAACTGTGGGGATCAGGTGAGATATAAAAAAGGAGATAAGTGTTAAATTGTTAATGTAACACTTTTAGTAAGCAAACAATTACACAGTAAGTATTCAGGATCATCCAGAAGCCTGCATGTCGGGGCTGCTTTATTTGCAGAAAAAACCTATTTCTTATTTCAATGGTAGTACCTCTGAATGGTGAACTTGGGGGGTGACTGCATTTAGAGTAGGTCTAGTGGCCTATTTTTCCTCAGCCTCTAATGCACTGAAATCATTTAATCATGCATGATGATTGAGACTGTGGGCTATAAAATATACATAATGATATTTTTGAGACGCCCATTGTGTACCCTAATTACACTTCATTACTGGCAGAAAAAATAAGCAAACATTTTCTGTAGAATAAAATATCATTGGTGTTTCACAATCTAATTATTTCCTAAAGTTTCTCAAGTATGTGAGGAATTTCGCTGGTAAACTGCATTTTAGGAAAACACTCAAAAAAAACCCCAGAAAATTTAGGAAAAATTTATGACCTATTACATAAAGATGCTTATAAGAAATTGTTTCTCAAATTCGACTGGTTTCCCATTACAAATTCTTGAAAACCGCTTTAACCAACATTGCAGTCAAGAGTGGATATTTGGAAAATATAGTAATCTTGTTTCGTTCATTAAATAGCTGCAAACATTTTTTACTTTTTTTAAAATCATTTTTCCTTGATGTCTACTCTCTGCAACGATATCTACTAGAGAAATGTTAAACTAAAATCAGGAATTCTAGCAAGAAAAACTTATGCTGTCCCCTAATTTTTTTTTTTTATAAGCTTAACTATTGTTCAGTTAAGAATTTTTGAAAACAGTCTACTTCAGGACGGTCGTGAAATTTGGATGTAGGGGTTAGAGCAGTAGCTCTTTTGCCTTGTTTCTTAGAAGCATTCAAAATTTAGAACTTATAGGCGGGGTGTCGGTGACGCCCTGCCTTTATGGTCTAACGGCCGCGGGTTAGGCCCGCGTCGAAAACAAGATGTATGTATGTATGTATGTATGTATGTATATATGTATATATGTATGTATATATATATATATGTGTATATATATATATATATATATATATGTGTGTGTGTGTGTGTGTGTGCGTAAATGTATACAGGGCCCTCTATTAAAGGTATTGCATGGCTATGTGCTGTAAGTAATTTGCTGCCTTCCTTCAGCACTATGTTCCCACCAACAGAAACAAGGGCACACACGCGTCAATTTTATGGGCAAAACAGCTAAAGTAGTACATTACCAGGGCCCGAAAGGCATGACTAATTAAATTTATTGTGGCTTTTTTAATATTACTTATGGTTATAAGCATTTGCTCCATCTCAAACAATTACTGTGTACTTATTTGAGTCAGCACTGAAAGTGAGCTAAATTTCTGACAACGCACAAGCTAATAACTTATTTTGAAGTGAATTACAAAGAAGGTCATGTGAAAAGATATAATCCAATTTCACTCAAATATAGACATACTGAATTTTCAAAAAATATTTTGTAAACTATATTAGGTTTTTGTTTGGAGCATATTTCAAATTTTAAGAACATTTTTACAAAATAAATGGCTCTTGTTATTTTGTATGAGTTTTGATGTATTTTTAGAGCATAAGTGAGTTCTTAGGTGTTAGGTCATCAACTTTCTCGAACTGATTATAACATATATACTTGTTAACAAATGATTACACAATGTTACACTATTCTTTAAAGTTTACTGCATTTTAGACTACAAACTAATTGTAATTTTTTTTGCTTCACACAATTTATTTCTGTGGGTCAGTCTGTTGTTTACTAACAGTGCTTTTTTTTTTCAAGCTTTCAGTTTCACTGTTTCATCTCAGTTTCTATAGTTTTATTTTCATTCAAATGTTTTCTATTTACCCCCCTGTCTTAAATATATACTCATTACAATAATTTCACATGAATAACAAAGAACTAAAATATATGCATAAATTCTCACATTACTTATTTTGAATATGTGACACAATTATAGACTACAACATATTGAGCAGAATCTTTTTTTAACATTCTATACAATATGAATGTACAACCTAATCATTTATAAGATGAACTTCAAAATAATTGGTCGACAGTTAATACACTTCTTTTAATGAATTATACTACTTGTTACAGGGGTTAGGACTACTTGTTTAGGGAATAGGATTTTTTATAGATACAAAAATTGTTATTCTTTTTTAAAATTTTCTAATTAAGTTGATTATAGGATAGAAATTTGAAATTGATATTGAAAGCAAGAAATATAGGCAGATTTTATTTTCTTTTTTTAACTTACAGAAACAACAATAATACAGTTTAACGCATTCTCCTACACAACATATTTTAGAGCATGGCTGAAAGCTAACGGAAAATATTTCGTGTACCTTTTCTTTGCTATTTGTATTTAAAGAAAAAACTGCTTACTAAATGCTGTATGCATAAAATTTAACAACCTAAAAGCTATTTAAATTGCATGTTTTTAAAAGAATTAAAAAAAAAAAAAAAAAACACCTTACAAAGGGAAAAATGTTTAACATGTCTTGATTTATATCAAAATAGAAATTCTAATTGAGACTGAAAATCCTGTACCCATGTTCACAAGCGATACAATTTTGCATCATTAAGATTGTTTACAATTAATGCAGAAAAACTTACCTGAGACAGATGTAAACTACTAGCAAAGCAGATCCTCCAGAAAGAGTACGAATGCCGACATTTTCAAATATTTTGATCAGAAAACATGCAGTTGCTATAGAACTACACATTACGCTGATAATGGCTCCTGTTTTTACCCAATGGTATGTTGTTAGGCCGCGAGGAAGCCAGACTGTACTCTGTTTAAGTTGGTACTAAAAAAAAAATAATAATAATAATAAATAAATAAAAATGTTAGCTTCTGTGGAATTAGCTTATTCAATAAAAATATCATTGGCTTACCCATTCATTGCAAACTTTGCATTTTGCAGCATCAGACTGTCCAGAAGACTAAAATAACATTGGATAAGTTAACTAATGTTTCAACTTATACAATGTATGTTCATTAAAAGAATGTTTACTAACTAAAAGTTGCCATTAGTAAGAGATATAAAATGCAATATATTAGCATAATAAGAGACAGTGAACAAAATTAGTCTAATATAATGAAGTAAAATCAAAAATTACATAAACTTTTCGTTCTACAACTTTATTAAACTAATAGTCCGGGAGCTAACTGTCAAAAATCAATGGAATACTGCAAATCGTGATAAGAAGATGCCACTTGGTAGGAATGTTGCTAATGGCTTTTCAATGAAATTAAGACCCAGAGGCACTTTCAAAAACAGTTTTAATCCAAGATGGTTGCGTTTTTCAAAATGGCGGCCAATGCTTCTGCTTTTTAAATATAAATCATACATAAGAGGTTTTACATCAAATTATATGTTTTTCAGGTCAAGGATTTCATATAGTATCAAATTATATGTTTTTCAGGTCAAGGATTTCATATAGTATGTTGAAAAAAAGCTAAATGTTCAGTTTGATGTTTATTTATTTATTTTTCAGAATTATATTGTTTACAAAAAGACAACATGCAGTATCCAAAATCTTTTAGAAAAGTAGCCGATTTGTAAACGAAGAAAATAAACTGAGAAACCTGGAGCTGTGGAAACCTAATCAAACTCGAAGTAGTCTCCTAAGAACTCCACACACTTCTCCTAGCGGTGCTTCTATTGTAAGAAGCTTTCCGAGATGGCCTGTTTTGAAAGAAAACGTAACTCTGCTGCCGTTCAGGCATAATGTCCTCGCTTGTTTGAAATCTCGTTCCTTTCAATCATCTCGTAAGTTTGAGAAACAACCAGAAGTCGCAGAGGGCCATATCGGGAGAGTAAGAACCGCTCAAAGCAGAAGAGTCTGGGTTTTCTCCAAAAGACTTCTGTATTATGCGAGAGAAATGTCCTGGAAAATCGTGTTTGAAAGCCGTTTTTATTTTCCTAATGGTTTTAACTTGGCTGTGGCCAGTTTCTATCAAAATTTGATGCAGTAGAGCTGCTACAGTTGTTTCGTCCTTTTCTTTGAAATTAAAAAGAAAAAAGAAGAAAAAGAAATAATGAAAAAAAAGGGGGGGGGGGAGCACAATGCATTACTTTAGTTAAATACAGTTTGCCAGAGACAGACGTTAGAAACGGGGGAAAAATCCCTCATGTGCAAAGGTACAAGGCCAGAAAATACAAACGCACTTGATTCAGGTCCATCAGGTTTTCAAGTGCTTTCAAACACGGAGCTTTGTCTAAAAATTAGCACAGCTTGTTGAGAAATTCAACTCACTCACTCTCTTTACTTTATAAGGTATCTTAGTTATTAGTATAATCACAAGTTTAAAGGTTGTAACGGCATCAGATGTAGACGTTAAAGGAAATGGTACAGCACAAAATTGGCTCTTTGGTGTTACTTGCCGTGGCATTAAGAAAGCAGAATAAAATTATACTGCATTTTCAAGACATATTGGACAACTTATTCAGGAATATGTTCATTCACATTGTTGATACTCGTGTCTCAGTTTTAGCAATATCTTACTTTAACTTGTCAACAATAAAGACCCTGCTCCACATTGACGTAAAGCAGAAACGTAAAATGGATTACATAGTGTTCCTGTGGAAAGTACCCGGATTTTCAGTTTCTGCCTACGGTTTCGGTCGCGTTTTCCGCTGATGTGGAGCAGGGCCTTAAGTTTGAATAAACTTTGGAATGCTTTTGAAGCAGGTAAGAACTACAGATTCATTTTAGATTATCTATTGGGAAAGAGAAGTCTCTAGCTTTACCAGGATTTCATAAGACTAAAAAAATGAAAGGAGAAAAAAAGAAAAAAGTAAAAAACGACAAGAGCACAATGCACCACTTTAGTCAAATTCAGTTTGTCAGAAACAAACGTTGATAACGGGAAAAAAATCGCTTATGTGCAGGAAGGTGTAAGTCCAGAAATGTTTATAAGGTTTTCAAGTACTTTCACACAGAGTTTCGCCTGAAAATTAGTATTATTGAGAAATTCAAGTGACAAAGAAGAGCTCTTCTCTCTATAAGGTACCCTAGTTATAAAAGTTAGAGGTATAATTACAAATTTACAAGTTGCAACGACATCAGGTGTAGACGTTTAAGGAAATAGTACTGCACGAACTTTGCTCATTGATGTTACTTGCCGTGGCTATGGGGAAGCAGACTAAAAATGATATTGCATCTTCAACACATGGTGAAGAACAGCTTCAAGAATATTTTTAATCGCACAGTTGATAGAAATATCTTAGCTTTTACAATAGCTAACTTCTTTACCTCATCCACATAAAATATGGATAAACTTTGGATTTCTTTAGGAGCAGCAAAGAAAGATTCATTTCAGATCACCTATTTGGAAAGAAAAGTCTCTAGCTTTACCAGGATTCCATGCCTTTCCAGTCTGTGACAGCAATGCTATCTTCATTGGGAAGCCCATAAAATCAACTTGGAAGATATAGACGCTGTTAGAAGAAGTTCATTCAGTTCATTTATCTCACAACCTCAAAGTTCATTACTGAAGGTTTTTTTTTTTTGGTAACTGTAAGTGAATCAATGCAAGAATTGTTTTTACAAAAATCGGCCACTTGAAAGTTAACCACTGAATAAGGGTGTCTTACAGCAACAGGTATTAGATTACGTAACATTTTCCAGTCTAGACACTTTAGGGGACTAAGCAACAAACACATACATGCACCATCTCCAAGCAAATGGGGATGGCGGTTTTTATGATGA
Organism: Uloborus plumipes; assembly: GCA_038373865.1. NCBI lineage: Eukaryota > Metazoa > Arthropoda > Arachnida > Araneae > Uloboridae > Uloborus > Uloborus plumipes. Next base: position 90,744 of record JAXGGA010001121.1, read on the forward strand.
AACTAGGCAGATGAAATGTTCGGAGTTATAGGAAATTTCCGATTCTTGAATTGCGCTATTAAAATGCACGTGAAAAAGTTGTAAAAACGATGTGTAGCTGCAAAAGTGTTGGTTTATCTTGCACACTATCATGTAAATACAAAAACGAATCCGAACAATGAAGTGGTGTTCGACTTACGACGCTATATTTACAATACAATACATATTAATAAGATCATTTATGTGTTGGCACAATTAGATATTTTTCCTACTTTCTAACTGGTGCTATGAAAAGCATTTACATGCAAGGGCTTTTAGAAAAGTATACAACTATTTTTTACCCTTGAAAACTTGATGAATACGAATAAAGTGCGTGTGTATGTACTGATCTTGAACCTTTTGAGTTCGTAAGTGATTAAATTACCATCTGTCTGTAACTTCAATCACTGTCAAATAGCATTTGACTGGTGCAATAGGTTATGCTCTTGTCTTTTTTTTCTTTTCAAGGAAAATGACGAAACAACTGGAGCAGTGCTACCGCTACTGAATCACATTTTGTTAGAAAGTGGCGACAGTCAAGTCAAAATCATTCGGAAGATCAAACGGCTTTCAATGACGATTTTCCAGCACATTTCTCGCATTGTTCAGAAATCTTTTGGCGAAAAACCAGATTCTTGTAATTTTACAAGCTTTTTACTCTCCTAAAATGGCCCTTTGCGACTTCTGGCTGTTTCCCAAACTCAAGAGACGATTGAAGAGCGAACATTTTGCTGTAACGGCAGTCGAGTCGCGCTTTATTCCAAAACGGGCCTTCTCGGAACGCTTCTAAACAATAGCAGAACCGCTGGGAGATGTGTGTGGAGCTCTTAGGAGACTAATTTGAGCATGGTTAGGTTACCACCGCTCCAGGTTTCCCAGTTTATTTTCTTCGGTCGCAATTCGGCTACCTTTCTAAATGATTTTGGATACTGCATGTAGGCTTGTAAACAATATAATTCTTAAAAATAAATAAAAAACAAACATCAAAATGAACATTGAGCTTTTTTTCAACATACTAAATGAAATCCTTGACCTGAAAAGCATATAATTTGATATAAAAACCTCTTTTGTGTGAGTTAAATTGCAAAAGCAGTAGCACAGGCCGCCATTTTGAAAAACGCCGCCATCTTGGATTAAAAGGGTTTTTGAAAGTGCCTCTGGGTCTTAATCTCAATGTATAGCCCTAAACAACATTCCCACCAAATGGCATCTTCTTATCACGATTTGCAGTTTTCCAACAGTTAGCTAACGGGCTATAAGATTGAATTACAACATATACATTGTTTTTGATATAGTCTCCACGTTTAAACATGCAATTGGTTCAGCAAGCCAAAAGCTTTTGTTTGTTTTCATGGTAGAAGGTTTTCAGTTGGTCATGAAGCCACTTTTGCATTGCATCCCAAATGTCCATGTCTGAGGCAACATGGCAACCTCTCAGCTTCCTTGAGCGGTTTTATGAGATAAATGCTGAGGGAAAGAGATCTAGGATGTGTGGAGGGTGTTCCAGGGGTCTCAAAGGATGACCAGGCTTTGTTTTACAACAACAAAACTTCCCTTGAGAGAAAATCACAGCACTTCTTTTGAATTGCTGACTTCAGTTTATTAGTAAACAAATCACTGTATCCTGTACAATTTGCGGTAGTCACCCTGTGAAAGCAGTTGTCCAGTATAGGACCTTTATCATCTCAAAACAGGGTTAGCATCCCTTCCCAGCTGATGGGAAGGTCTTGAATCTTTTCGTTTCAAGGGATTCTGGTTGTTTCTACTCTATATTCTGGCTTTTTGATTCGGGCTCTGTTTCATAAATGGCTATTAGTTTGCTGAAAAATGCGTCAGCTTCCGTGCTCAATCAATCAAATAAACGTTGCTGGATGTCCAAATGTTTTGTTTTCTGCAGTAAATATTCATGGTACCCATCATGCACTTTATTGAATTTGAGTTCGTTATAAATAATTTAATAGGCAGAACCATGACTAATGTTTGAAAAAAAATGTCATTTCTACAGCTTGAAGCTGACAGTTGCCCAGCTCCCTCTTTTTGTGTTAGGCCTGTTCGGTCACTTTTAAACATGTTAATCCATAACAAAACCCTTTTACAAGATAAGAACTTCCCCCGTAGTGTGACATAAGTCTCCGGTGAATTTCAGTACCTTTCACACTCTCTTATCACAAAAGCTGATCACTCCTTGTTGCTCCTCTTTGCTGCAATTTAATAGAGGACATGCTTCTGCTGTTATAGCTAGACAACAACTGACGCAATCGTGATTAAATTCCACACGTGACCACAAATGCACCAACTCAATGCATGCTGCCTCCTACCTTAGTTTAATAAAGTAGTAGAAAGAAAGCAGTTTTCGATTTAATCTTATATGTTTAAAATTAATTTTAATGTGTCATTAAACAGCTACTTATTGTATAGCCAATTATGCAGAACTGTGTGATTGACAAAATTAAGAGAAGTGAGGTTAGAAAGGTTGAATCGAGAGCTCATTAGCAGTTGGGATTCAAGAGTGGTCAAAAGACCAAACAATTAAATAGAAATAGAAACTATGAAGAGGATGTTTAAGTTCAAAATATACAATTTACAGACCCGCAATGGGCAAACAGCACTAAATGCCAGAGTGCAAACAATATATAAGAGCAAAAACCTAGAACTAAAAGCAGGGGTTTTGTCTCAACTAATTAGAAAAAAATTCCCAAAAATCAGTCTCCCACAGGACGTCCTGCAAAATGCAAATATAAACCATCTCACCTGAAAATCTGAGCAACAGAACCAAAGTAGTATCCATCAATTTCTAGAAGCAGGCCAGTTGTCAAACATAAAAAGATGTACAAAAAATATAAATGTAAAAGTCTTTGTGTCCAAAAAGAGCAGATCGTCAGTCATTCTTATTCTCTGAAACAGGACCTGCTCTTCTGACCACTCTTGAATCCCCCCATGGCTGATGAACTCTAGATTCAACCTTTCTAAATTTATTTCTCTTAATTTTGCCTCCTCCAATTTTGTATTTGCTTTTATTGCTTATCATGTTCATATTTTGTTATAATATATTTAGCTTATTAGTTTAGTTGCTTTGTGCATCTATGGCTTTTTGGTGTGGTCTTTTCATCTTTATTCAAATAATTTTGTATTATATATATATATATATATATATATATATATATATATATATATATATATATATATATATATATATATATATATATACATCAATTAGGGAATCTCTTTGCCTTTAACAGCTCTCCATTAGTTTTATTATCATATTAACTAAAATATATATTTTTAATTAACAAAAGTTTTAAAACTTGTTCATACTTTGAGTGCATAAGTACCTTCCAACTACTATATTTACATGCTGTCATAATAAATAACAAAATATAATTTAAATAACTAATTTTACTAAAATCATGACATATTTTTGGCAAGCCTGCCATGCATTAAGACTAATATTTTTGGTGAGGCTTCCCGGCATTAAGACAAAATTCGGTGAATGGTTGTTGTTGTTGTGGAATAGTGTCTTAGTAACCACTATTCAGACGGTTTTTTGCTTGAATTAATTTAGATGGAACTGGATAGAAAAGCTTGCAATGGGCATGGCAAAACGAGGAGCATTTAAATCTTTGGCAAAAATAAATAGATGGATTGAAAATAATATTCTAAACTGAGTTAATCTAGAAGGAAGAATGGCATAGTAAACAAAAATCAGCGAGTGTTACGGAAGCAGATGCAATCAGATTCCAAAACCAGCAATTCCAAAGCCTGAAAGTCAAAAATTCTTATCCCTGATTGGGCAATTCAGCGTGCATCAATAGGAGTTCTGAGGGAAAGTCTGCAAGCAAAATCCCCTGACTGCTCGGTTAGGGGATTTTTGTGCAATTGCTTGAAAACACTCAGGTCAAGAAATGCGGTGCAATATAACTTATTTGCAGTTTCGCTTATTTTGTGAGGCAGTTGGCAATCCTGATTCTTGATGCAACATTTGATAAAATATCTGATGGTGTTCCTGATTTGTTGTGCAAAGATACAGCAACTGATTTTGAACATGACTTTCAATAATAGAGCAAGAAAGAATTCTCTATACAGCTTAAAAAGCTTAACCTAATCTTAAATAGATATTTTTTATGCATACATAGTCATAATGAGGATGCCATGTGTTAGAAAAACTGAAAAGCATCAATTGAAAAAACAGCACAATAAATTTCAAACTAACATGATCAATGCATAAGATTTTGCAGGTGAAATGTCTGATTTGTTTGATAGTGAAAATTATATATTCATGCTGATTACAATCCCAGTAGCAGAATTTGTTTCAGCAGTCTGCAACACAGATGAAAAGTCAGAAAATAGTATAGATAGACCAACATTTAATTATTTGCTAAATTTAAATCACCACCGAAAAATGCTTAAAATGAGATGCAAAACAAGTATATACTACCCCTGGATTATATCCCACAAAATATTGTACACATTTTCTTGAGCTGAAATGAAAGATTTTTTTTTCCTTAAAAATTTTTGCTTTTACCTTCCAACTAAGAAAGTCTGCATATTGTCCAAAATCTACAATGAATGTCTTGCTGTTTCTGCTGCCGAGACTCAGTATGAATCAGTTTATTTTAAATAACTATATGCTCCATATTCTAACTAAGCAAATAAACCAATACTTACTTCAATTAGCCATTGTTTTAAGCATTCATGGTGAACCACAGACACATCCCCTCTACATTTGCAGGGTTGAATTAGAGGACCACAGTCTAATTTATCTTGATCATAACAAATCCAACATTCTAGAGCCTTACTTGCATCTAAAGAGTATATCCATATAATTTGAATTAGTTCATGATAAAATACAATAATCTACAAAAATACCTTTTTTTGGCACATGGAGAAAAATACCCGATTTTTACGTAAACTGATGCGCTGAAATCAAATATACAAACAGTTTTTCTTCATCATGTACTGATTTTTTGTGAGATACAATTGAAGTTTGAAAGAAGTGTACATTCATCTCATAATTAATAATCAAAATATTATCAAAAACTTTCTGATTGGTCATTTATTTCTGATTGTGCATTAAGAATATCCTTTTAAAATATCCAGCAATAATAGGCAAATATTTGTAACCTTGGGCAGATAAAAGCCCAGCAAATATGACTTTTTTAAGAATTGTATGACTAACACATGGAAATTCTCATTTTAAGTGTTAAAATCTAACCCAGCAGTGTTATCAATAGTCTTCACAAAAATTTAAAAATGCCCTAATTTAACATGAAAGGGCGGTGGAAAAAGGGAGCCCCTAAGCCTTTATTATTCTTGCCAATGCTATCTTTTTCACTCAGAAAATGTTAAAAATGTGCTAAGGTTAACTATTTAATCCTTTAATTTATTTCATTGCATACTATACTTCATTAATTTCGATGATGGGCATTGCGGATAAAAAGAAAGAAAATTTTTGGTCAATTTCTTGATCTGTTGCAATTGCGTTGAAGTTTGGAAAAAATGCAGTTTGAGATTTTTAGCGAATTATTAAATTTTTTTTCTATTTTCCAAAACAGGTAGGGCATAAAAGGTGCCATTGGGGCTGGGAATTAATATAAAAAAATTGAGGTCTGCGGTATAATTTCTTCCTTTTCCACAAATGCGTAGTAGAGTTGGCAATTTCCCATTTTTTTTCTACATTTCTAATAAATTTTGTCAAAGTTAAAATGCTGTTTTTGCCATATTTATGCATTTTTAGATGTTGGGTGCTAATAAATTATCTACATATTGCTTATTAATTTCAAAATTTAAAATATGCTGTTAAAAAATTTCTGCAGCTCTGCATTCAAACTGAAAGGAAAAACTGACAAGAACTCGTCAAAGAAAGGGGGGGATGTGCAGAAAATTTCTGCCCTCTTTTCCATCAGAGTAATTTAGCTAGTTTTAAGAAGCAAAAATACTTCTTGGATTAAATGTTACAGTTCTCTCTGTGTTTTTATTTATTTATTTTTCAACACCAACAATCACTTTATTTTTTTCCTTGTTCTAACGTTTACCCAACTGCTATTAGTTAAGGAATAACAACTTTGTTCTTATTTTGAAACATTTACAAGTGATTAGGAGTGAGTTCTGCGTTGTTTCGGATAGTTTTTAACACAAGCTAAAAAAGAGAGATATACAAATTTTCTAATCGAATATTTCAAAATTTTAAATTTATAAGCAATAGGTAGTTAATTTATTAGCATCATATGTGACAAACAATGCAATTATTTAAGATAAATACAGTGAAAACAGCATTTTAAGGTTTCCCCAAAATTTTGTTAAAAACATAGAAAAAACAGGAAATTGCCATATCTTTTACGCATTTGTGGAAAAAGAAGGAATTATACCACAGACCTCAATTTTTTGGGGGGAATTCTATGCCTTCAATGGAATCTTTTCCGCCTTACCTGTTATCGGAAATAAGAAATTAAAAAATAATAATAATAATTTTTCAAAAATCTCAAAAAACTGCATATCTTCCAAAGTTTAACGTGATTGCAGCAGATCAAGAAATTGACCAAAAAATTGTAAATTTCTTTTGCACTTTGCTCCCCCAATGGCACTTCTTTCACAATACTCATAATCGAAAAAAGAAGTTATTTTCGGCCCACCCTATTAAACATGCTTGTGGTATCGAGGGCATTATGTTTTTAACATGCAATAGCACTTTTACATAGTTTGTAAGGTAGTTTTCAAAGAATAAATATCAAGTCTCACCTAGCCTGTTAAATGTTCCAATACAAACAAATTCAGTACAGAGTCAATACTCAGCAGCAAAAAAAGTTCTGCAGCTAGCTATCTATGACAAGATTTTAGAATTTATTATCTGTCTGTAAATTTTAATAAACTTCTCATTCACTGAACCAGCATCATTTAAGAGTACTTATGATTGACATCACTTTCAGCCGGTATAGCAAAAGAAAACGAAAAAAAAAGATTCGCACAAAAAAATTAATAAGTTAAAACTTTAATGTGTAATAATGGGGGGGGGGGGGCATGCCAAAGATTTGCATGCGAATCACTTATCCAGGTGCTGAAACTCATAGTTTCAGATTATCATGAACAAATTTGTCTTTGTTCAAGTAGCTATTTAATCCCTTTGAAATTCTATTTTGATATCTTTAATTCTTTTTGAAGTGTCAATTTTTTAAAAGACATTAAAAAGGAAATTATTGCTTCTCTAAGAGTTATTGGATTAATGAGATGGTTTAAGAATTTCATAACTGAGGTTATTTTTCAAATACTAAATTTTTTTTCTTCATAAAATCATTCAAAATAACTTACAGAATAAGATAAAAATGCATTAAGCTGTTTTTGCAATTATCATGTCATGAACCTGTATTGATAAATACTTTGAAATAGGATTTAAAATGAAAGGTGAAACCAAACAAACTATTGATTTTTTTTTTCAGAGTAGTTCTGCGAGTATAAACTAATAACTAAAGTGAGCATCAATCCAACAAAAATGAAAAATAAATTTGCACCAATCAAGTACAAAAGAGCTTATTATGGGGGAGGGGGGGGGGTTCCAGGCAAACGAATAAAAAAGAAAATAAAACCTTACTTTAATAAAAAATAATAAAAACCACCTGCTCTGAAGTATAAAATAAAAGAGGGAGGGTAAGGTATTTGGGCATCATATTTGCCTTTCAAGCTATTTTTTATTGGAATAGGTATACAACAGACAAAAATGAGGGGGGGGGGGGGCTAAAGACTTTAATAAGAGAAGGAATTTTCAGCGAGAAAAGGACTAGTTCGGACCTTGCTGTATAGTATAGCTGTGCACAGAGGTCATTTTTTAAAGCACACTTGAAAGGTGGCAGAAAACGAAATTAATACATTCTATGGGCACTGCTTTTTCTTAACTGCTCCATGGGGTGGGGAAAATAGACCCATAAATAAAAGTATGCTCATGACAAGAAAAAAAAAAATCGCCGAACATTGGTTTTGAAGTTGTTTTTACCAATGCAGACAAAAACTTTCAGCAAGAAGGTTTCATGTCTGTATCGTCAGGAGAGCTGCGAATGCCAAACCCTGATTGGCCAATTCTTTTGTTAGTTGCAATACATCATCACAGAGAGTTGCAACTAACACTAGCAGAGATCTTGATGAGAAGCTTGCTCCAAGGTGGAGTATTTTGGGAGTGCTTAAAAATGCTAGGATGGGAAATACGGTGCAAAATATCTATGGAGCTGCAGATCACATTTTTTTGCACAGCAACTACACAGAACAATGGGCAACCTTGCTTATGTGTAAGATAGAAAACAATTGAAAATAAAATGTATAACCACATCACATGAAACTAATAACTAACCACATTTAGATATTGTTATTGATTTGGAAGATGTCACAAGAGCTTCAGCTTCTCCTCCAGATCGAATTGGTTTCCGAATGTCCAATTTTCTGAGTAATTTTCTCGGGTTGAGTATCCATAACTGCTCAGGCCTAAGGAACATAACATGTTTTGTGAGAGATAAACACATGAAGAAATTAAGAAATTAAAAGAAAATTCTTGATTGTATATAAATTACCTTATACAGTTCCACAGAACACATGGAAACCACAATGCGACTCCCATTTCAACAATTCTGAACAAAACATTGTACCAATTGCGGCTTAACACAGGCACTCTAAAGAACAAAAATAAATTTACAGGATATGATATAACGAAGAACTTTCAGTACATTTTAAATAATGCACCTCAAGTTAACAGTAGAATATTTTACTGCTCTAAGGCAACGACGATATGTTCATATCAAAATTTACATTGAGATTAGGGTCACTGAACTTTCGGATTAAGCATGGACAGTCATGGCATAACTACACTGGTGGGAAAAAAAATCCCAACACCAAGAAAAAATTACTGTAGAGTAATGAAATTTGGGTAATGCAATTGTCTAGTTAACATGTTTCATTGATTAAATGTACAAGATCACTGACTAATTTAAGCTCAAGAAAATGCTGTGCAAATGTGAAATTATGTTAATTTAATAGAGGGTGTAACCTCCAGAATGTTGAAGGCAAAGTCTGCAAGCGTGCATGCATTGTGTCATACAGGTGCCGAATGTCACTTTGTGATATGGAGTGCCATGCTTGTTGCACTTGTTGTGTCAATACTAGCACCGTCATTGCTGACTGTGGATGATGCTCGAGGTGCCATCCCATGATATCCCATACGTTATCAATTGGAGAGACCTGGTGATTTTGCAGGTCATGGTAACATGTTAGCACTCTGTAGAGCACATTGCGTTACAGAAGCGATGTGAGGGCGAGCGTTATCCTGTTGGAAAACGCCCCCTTGAATGCTACTCATGAAGGGCTGTACTACTGGTTAAATTAACAGACTGACGACAAATTTTCTGTCAGTGAGTTTGGGATAACCACAAGAATGCCCCTGCTGTCGTAGGAAATTGCTCCAGAGACCATAACTCCAGGTGTGAGTCTTTGTGTCTAGGCCGTAGACCGCTTGGATGCAGGCGGTCCCCTGGCCTCCTTCTGACCAATATACAGCCACCACTGGCACTAATTCAGAATCTGTTTTAATCAAAAATTACAACAGATCTCCACTCCGACCTCCATTGAGCGCTGTCGTGGCATCACTGCCGTCGGAAAAGGCAATGGTTTGCAGTCAATGGAATATTGGCTACAGGCTGCCTGGCTCGGAGCTGTCCTTGAAGTAAACTGCTTCTTACCGTTCCTTGGGTCACGACGGTACCAACTGCAGCTTGAATGTCAGCCGCAGATGTAGTACGATGCGCCACAGCCGTACGCAAGATTCAGCGATCTTCCTTCTCAGTCCTGCCACGTGGCAGCTCGGAACTCGATCTTCTTGAGGTAGTACCATCCCTTGCCCATAGCTTCCAATAATCATGCATGGTGGAAACATTCCCACCCAAGTCTTTCTGCAATATCGCGAAATGAAAATCCACCTTCTCGTAGCCAAATTGTACGTACGACCTCGTTTAAACTCGGTGAGCTGTTGATAATGGCTTCTTTGTCTTTTTAAAGGCATTCCTGGCTAACATGAACGCAATTCGTCAAATTTCACGGAAAAATAATACACACGAGCTTCACAACACGCTTTTAAAACAAGCCTTATTTGCATGTTCTGAGTGACGCCAGCTGGGCCACCCTTATGCGCGGAACGCGAAATTTCAATCAATGTCATCTTTCAGTTGTATAAACACGCCTACCAAATTTTGTTTATCTAACACAAGTCTTTCTTGGTGTTGGGATTTTTTTTTCCGCCAGTGTATCTTGTTCAGACTAACTCAAGACAATAACCAAAAAAATCCGATTTTCCATCAAGCTGTAAAATTGTACAATTTGTGTAGCTGCTTCCACCTGGGTTTCCTGATGTAAAGTTGTGAAAAGAATGAAAAATAGTGAACCAAAAAAACTGTGCCACCTTTGGCATTTTTAATACCAATCAAGCAATTTTAACATGATTCTCAAACAGTTAGTAAAAATAAATTTAAATAATTTGTATAGTTTTAACTAAATTTATTAAAGAAAACATTTGGATTTAACTCATTTCACCTAACATAATTATTGTGAAAATATTATTTCCATCGTTTGCGGTCCGATTAGGTTTCAAAAGAGTTCCGAGTGATGCTCAGTGGTGAAAACATTGAGAATCACTGCAGTAAATTATAACCATGCTCCAAATATTTACAGGACATTCCCTGTTTTTCTATCAGAAAAGAATTAATAGACAATCTAATAATCACCGCTTTAATTTTGCTTCAATTTTCACTTTGAACTGCTTCAATCAAAAGGTTTTATATTACTGGGTAGTAACCACTTCTAAGATTCATGCTAACCACTATTTATTACATAATAAGTAAAAAGTCATAAATTAGAAGAAAAAAATACAATTCAGCTTGTATGTTTTGAGATTTAGAATAACTTTTTCAATGCAAGAAATGTGTTTTTCTTATGATATGTTTGTGTACAAAGTTAGAATAGTTTACTTCTTATTTTAGCACAACTTGTTGACAGATATTTATTTAAATATTTAATAGTTTTATATTTTAAGTTAGATTACTTTGAATTTTTAGATATTTTAACACAGTTTTGAATAAAACTATAAACTGCCCTATTTAGAAATTATATGAAATTCCATGAAATAAATAACAGTCAACTGTTTTTCCGCCAAACGTAATCAAAAGTTAATAGAGGAAACATTACAGTGGTGTCAGACTTCTTCTTTCGGCCACTCTTTAGAATGAAGGTGTCTTCCAGCCAATGAAAGTTTTAAAACTCTAATTAAGGTAATAGTAATCTGTTAGATGAAAATAAAATACTGAATTTAGAACTTTTCCTCGGTTATTTAGCGTGAAATAGTTCATAACAATTTCCATAATTTTTAAAATGAGGTATTATTGGAGAACATAATGGAAGATTTCAAAAGCTTGCAAGGCTACCAGCAAGCAAGGTTGCAAAATATTAATTTAGGCTATCCATCTGTTCTCAGTGTAATTTGCAATACTGTTTCTATTAAAATTCTTAAAAATCATTTGATCAATTGATCTATTAATGATATCAACTATTATTTACTCAATTTATTTGAAAGTACATAAAACTCTTGGTCATATAAAATTTATCATTCACTACTTTCGGTTACTTATTAACTTTAAAAGGTACAGGAATTTCTTTGAACAAAAGTTTCAAGATAACAAAATTTTGTTTTTTAATAAATGAGGGGAGAACACAGATTACGACAGCAGGATGATGAACAAGATTACAGCGTGATTTTGCATATGCAACACATAAACAAGGTTTCTAAGCAAATACAGTAACTTCTCTATTAACTGCGAGCAGATTAACCATAGAGCGGTTTATTCGCAAGGGTATCAGGGGAAAAATTTTTTAGTTAACTTTATTCTTGTAGAGCAAAAAATTTTCTTTAAAAACATAGGTCTGAAATTCATTTGTCCCAGAATGTTTTCCCTTTCTCACGACAAGCGTTTCTTCCAAAAGAATATGAAAATTCGTTAAGTTGTCATCAACCCCTCTTTGGCACGAGTCTTGAGGGGACACCTTTTGTCAAAAAGCATTCAGATGATATACGTGCTTACACTTTTTTGAAGGCCCCTGCCCTTCTTTCCTAAGGAGCCTAACCCATACTGTATTTTAAAAGAAGAAATCCAGTATTTAGTTTCTTATCATCTGTTCCCACCGGGAAAGATAAGGAAAATGCCTACAGCCTTCTTGGAATTCTCTGAAGGGGTGGTTATCCACTGAATATTTTTATTTGACGAAAAGTGCCCACACAATTAACTGATTTTTTCATAAAAGCACCAATTTAAATTTTGTTTCTTCTTAACATTTCTTACCCAAGATTGCGGTGTACGTCATCCAATAAATTATTTTATCTGGGTGTTATCGTAAGTATCACTTCTTTATAGATTTTTTATGCTTAAGAACCTCAAATAAAAATAATTTTTTATGCTGTACCTATTGTCAGTTTGTAAATATGACGTTTTAAGTGAATTGCAATAATTTTTTAGCAAAAGACATTTTTTGCCTTCTTGGCCCCTTATTTTATGCTTTTTTTGGATTATCCGTTATATCAGTGCAACCCAATTCCACCGATAATTTCTTGCTAAAACATTTGGCAAATATTTTTTTAAAGATTATTTTCCGTACTTACACAATGATGGAATAAAACTGCTTGAAAACATATGACTACAAATTTCTAGCTTTTCTATTAAAAGAACATATTAAGGTATCTCGCTGCAAGGCAAACAGCATGGTAACTCAATGTGGTTACAAACAGATCATTTCTGCATTATAGGTGGGAAAAATGTATCCTAAAAGTTTGAAATAGTTAACTTTTATACACTCTTATAGTTCCTTACTTATCCTTCCAGAAGGGTCCCAGACTATCTGAAAATATGAATACAATGGTAAAAAGTAGCAATACTGCTTGAGACACTAGTCCGATTCGCGACTGATGAAGTTGAGATGAATCAGTTGCAGAAGCTGAACCTTGAATAAACTCTCCTCGAACCTAATAATTAGAAAACAATGTCATTTACCTTTTTTAAATTTAAATTTGTAAAAAAAATAAGAAAACTGAGATGCTTTAACATTTACCTTGAAATAAACTTCCACACCATAAATTAAGAAAAACACAACAACAACTAGCATCAAGACAGCATAACACCCATGAAAGATATTGATAAACACGCTCTGCAAATATATAAAACATGAAACAATAAATAAATGAGCAAAAAGTAGTAAATTATAACTTGCTTCTTGGATTCATTATGAAACAATTCATGCAAGGTAATAAAAGAAAAAGAAAAATCTGAATAATGTCTATTTTGATTGGACAAAATATTTAGCGGTCTGTCTAGGATTTTTCACAATGCCCCCCCCCCCCTTTTTTTTAACAAACCAATAATTGCATGAAAACTTAAGTAATTTCACACAAAAAAAATATTTGCAAAAAAAATTCAAATTTCTACATATCGTACTGAGGAGGGGGCGTTTATTGCACCATCAAAATTTTTAGGTGGGTGGTTTTGTAGTATTCTTTCTTCTTTCTAGGGGAAGTGGCATCACTCTTGGAGGGTTTTCGTGGTACTTGGGAGGTGGCGGCCACCATCACTCGATAGATGGCCACATCTTCCCCGATGTGTCAGAATCAATATACCACTATAGATTATGTTGAAGTGTACTAGAAATATTAACAGAAGATGTTAATTGTATTTAAAATATTATAAAATGATTGCAAAAAATAAAATTCCGACATTGATTCAGTATTTCACTTTCTGAGGCATGACAATCAGAAAATCTTTCATTTAAAAGTTTTTAATTTTGTGATTTTAATAAAAAATTTTTTTCTTTATTTTACTCTTGAAAAAAAGTTTTAAAAAATGTAAACATCAAAAGTGTGAAAAATCTGATTCCTATTGCGGATGCAAAGAAATAGAAATTTTCATGCATTGAAACTATAAAAGAATTTATTTTGGTAAAATTATTTCTGAATTGCATTTTAAAGGTCTATGATAAACATATTATTAATATGTATTCCACAACTGAAGCAAGAATAAAGTGAAATCATATATTCAATGTTTAACTCTAAAGTACTCATAGAATAACATGAAATTTTGCTTTAAAAAACTTGAAATAATGATCTGAATAAAAATTAAAGAGAATTTGCATTTATTTGCCTTTTAAAAACGAGTAGTTAGCTTGAAAAATGAGTAAAATTAGATTATCATATCAGATGCAAAGATACCGCCTTTTTCAAAATGAAAGCATCAGAAGTATAAAGCGGTATATAAAATAATTTATTAAAGTAAAATAGTTTTAGGATTGCATTTTATACGGTTAACATGATGAATATTATTAATGATCAATGACATATTCGATAAAACTACTGAGTAAAGGGGGGGGGGGGCGTAGCAAAACAGTACTAAACTTGCAATATGAACACACGAAAAAATACAGTAACTCCAGTATATAACATGAACATGAATCACCCCTGTAAGCATAAAGAATGTAACATATATAAAGTTCTCAAAAAATAACATTAATACATCACTCCACAGCGTAAACATTGCCAACCTGGTAAAATGTAGGGAATATTTTCCAACCAAGTCGCTATAAAGCTTTCAGCACAGATGCTAAATGGCGATGATTTTTAAAAGCTGGTAACTATCTGAAGCATCACATTTCCCCTCCTAGCCTTACCTATCACTTTATAGTTCTAAGTTGAATTTCCTGATATACAGGGTGTCCACTCCAATCGTGGACCAATAGCTAATTTCTAAACCGTTAGAGATAAGCATATAGTTTATTTAGGAAAAAATCTCCAAATTACGAAAGGAATTTTGGGTCTATTCAATGTTTTTCAAAAAATCAAATTTTGAAAGAGTTACGAAATTTAAATTTTTATACAGCCCCCCAGTCCTATCAATCATATTTAGTAAAACATTCTTGACACTGTAACGTTTAAAACTAAAAAAAATCACTCTTCTACGACAAAAATTGACCGAGTTATGACGTTTTGAAAAATCAAGATTTTGAAGGATTTCGCATACGGTCCCTAAAGCGATCTCTCGATGACGTCATAAAACAATGCAAAATCTTGATTTTTCAAAACGTCATAACTCGGTCAATTTTTGTCGTAGAAGAGTGATTTTTTTTTAGTTTTAAACCTTACAGTGTCAAGAATGTTTTACTAAATATGATTGATAGGACTGGGGGGCTGTATAAAAATTTAAATTTCGTAACTCTTTCAAAATTTGATTTTTTGAAAAACATTGAATAGACCCAAAATTCCTTTCGTAATTTGGAGATTTTTTCCTAAATAAACTATATGCTTATCTCTAACGGTTTAGAAATTTGCTATTGGTCCACGATTGGAGTGGACACCCTGTATATGCTATTATTATTTTTTGGTTTAAGTCATGAATGGGGAGAAAATCTTACTATCTATAACAGCAACATTGCAGCAGGCCATTTTGATTTACATATGATAAAACAAACAAGCAAATTTATTAAAACAAAACAACTGCCTTATAAGTTGTTAATTTCTCTAAAAGAAACCTACAAAAGCGCTACATTTGACTACATTAGTGTTTTGTTGCTGGCCCGAGTATCACAAGAAGTGTGCAGACTTCTTTTTGTGCAAAATCAGCCAGATTTGTGAATAAGCTAATCCCCCCTAATTTAACTTCAAAATTTTTTTCAAAGATTACAGGCTTATACATGAAAATATGCTTTATTTTGATTTCTGATTTGTTTTTTCAATAAATAATTAGTGAAAGGTCCATTTTGTTTGATCAGAATTTTGTGAAGGGTCCTCTTTTGCTTTATCGGATTTTTGTGAAGGGTCCGTTTCTTTTGTCCCTGGCATTACGACACTGAAATTTTAAATCACCGGTCCTTAATCTTTTTTACCTTGTGGCCCCCTCATGTGCACTAAAGTTGTTTGTGGCACCCTTCGTACATATCCTTAAGATTTTTGTTTGAAGGAAATCCCAATATTTTGGAAGAAGAAAACACTACATTTTTTGACTATTATAGCACATTGAAAAACTATAAATGATCTGTTTTGCTGTGTTTTTCCACTAAATTAATTGTATCAGTTAACAATTACTTTTTTTAAGGGAATATTTTCCAGTTTTCAGGGCTTGCAGTAGATTTTTTCAAAATTTTAGGGGAATTTTAGGAGCATTTTGACAAAGGTTTAGGGAAATTTTTTAAGGTAATTTACAAACCAAATTGAAAATACATTGTATTTCTTATAGCGTAGATTTCAAAGTTCAAACACTTCTACATAAAAAAAATAGAGTCAAAAAAAAAAAAAAATGTTTTAATGTTATATAGCATGTTTCTAAGCAAGAAGGCACTTTAGCTTGCAGTCATATTTTCAAAATTTTCACTTCCAAAGATAGGCATACTGGAGTTTGTCCAGTTGACCAGCTTCTACAGTTATCGATTCTGTTCAACGATTACTTCCATAATGTTTTAACTACAGCAGCTTGCTACAGCTGTTTTTAACTGCCATTTCACTAGACCCAGAGAAAATATTCATTCTTCAAATTTATTAATATTTTTATTTCAACAAATCTCCAAATTTAAATTTTTTTTTCGCTTTTTCCAGTTAATTTGTTTTAAATTTTTTTCTTTGTCCTTTTTATTTTCATCTAGTAATACAGCAGTGCCCAGAAAACAGTTCGCGAATTTAGTTCAATGTTTTGAATAGAAAACCATTTTGCATCAATAAACAATTTTTAGTAATTTTCTCCCCCCCCCCCCCATGTTTTCGAATGTTATGTAAGAAACTAAAAACAATTGATTTTCCATTGCCCGACAACTTTAGAAAATCTTAATGTGTAAAATGTTCTGTATATATCATTAAGTAATGCCACAGCTTTATAAATTCCATTAGCTGCACTACATACATTTGATTTCAAAGTTAAGATACACTACGATGCAAAAGTTTAGACAAATAGCAAATATATGAATAAAAAGAAAACTATTCAACGAAATGCTTTCAAATTTCTACTGCAGGTACACAATATGGTCCCAAATACGTGTCTGGAGTTCTTAAAAATATAACTGGAATCAAATTTTGGACATTACAAAAAACATTTTTTTTCATTATTGCAAAAGTTTAGACAATAGTCAGATTTTATGCAAATATCCCTTGAAATGTGATTGGTGGAGGAAAGGCGGGACTTTATTATTCGAATATAAAGTACAGAGATTGCTGAATAAATAATCAAAATTTCAAAAGCTCTGTAGTTCTCATGTACAGAAGACGAGAAAGTTTGGAAGCCGAAATTTGAAAATGAACCTACTTTATTAATTTTTTGGCTTTTAAATCGGCTCTAGTATGGTAGTATTGTTTTTTACTTCGTGGAGAGCAAATTCAGACATGCGTATCGATCAAAAAGGCCAAGAAAAATTATATTTCTTAAGGATGAAGGAATTGAAAAACGGCTTGAACTGACAATTCGCCCCTTAAGAGGACCCATCAGAGAGAATAACGGGTTTCGACTTCCTATGTTATCCTACGGGCCAAAATATCTTCGTATTTTCGCTATATCTTACCGGCAAATTAAGATTTTTGAATCTTTCTTTTTCGGACTTAATCTATGACGACAAATGCACGTTTTGATCTTTGGGGTGTTTCTTTAACATAATTTAATTTTTTTAATCATAACGCTCGATCTTAGCTATCCAAAAAGTGAAAAATATTTTCGGTAGCTTTATTAGAACAATAGAAATCTGTACAAAACTGAGCCTATTCCACATTACGAGTAAAAATTTCCACCACCTTTATCGAAGGCACGAGTAGCCTCCCCGCTGAGTGATGAATGACTGCGTTTCGCGGAAATGGTCGGGGTAGGGGGACACTTGTGGGTGGAATCGGATACCCTTGGAAGAACAAGTGTCCAAGAAGTTCCTCTTGTCTGAGTTACTTTATAAGTGCACGAGATTTTCTGCTTTCTCTTGGGAGTAGGCCACGGAAGATTTCTGCATCTGTGTTGATGTTAATGCTTTTTAAATAAGCAGTAATTAGCTGCAGTTTTTCTTAAACTATCTATGTACTAGTGATGTGCCAGATCATTAAAAATGTAGATTCGCGGATACAGATATGGACCTTAATATTTTTACCCAATTTAGTCAAGGGCAAAGAGTAAAATTTGCTACGAAACGTGTTTCTGTAGAGAAAATATAAAATGTGAAAAAAATATTTTTTGCATGCTCGTTTAGTAGAGATAGCAGCAAAAGAATAAAGCAACTACACACACAGAAACAGTTAGAAATAATTGTTCACGTTACATTTCGGCACAAATGTAGCGCTATCTAATTTTTCCCGACACTCTCCTTCAAAAGAAATTACCCGACTGGGAGCATCTTTACAAATGGTAAGTTGCGTCCAAGACAGTGATATCGAAAGAGACTTTGAACGCAAAACAGTAATAATAATACCAAAAGTTAAAAATGTTAAAACTTCCGGAAACACAAGAAAAGCTGAAAATAAAAGAAGATAGAGCAAAGCATTGGCGTACATGGTGGGTGGAACAATAGAGCTACCATTGAAATTTTCAAAATATTCTTTTTAATGAATATAAAAGTTTATTTTTATTATTTTTTTTGTTTTTAGAGCAAACAACGTTATGAGAAAAATTTTCGTTTGTGAAAACTATACATAAAGAGAAAGGATTTAGAGGAAGAAAAACGGAAAAAATATATTTTAATTTTACATTTAGGCATTTTTTGGTTTCCAAGAGGGCAGTCGCCAAAGGGCAGGATTGCTAACAGCTTTTCGAAAAAAGGGCAGCCAACTTCATTTTAGAGATATAAATTTTAAAAATAAGACATTCTTGAAGTTAACGTTAGAAAAGCGGGAAAAATCAAATGAATACAAAATGACCTAGAGTATTTTATGCTGTAAAATTGAAAAAAAAAAAATCTTTGAATTATATTTTGGAATATCCGAGAATCTGTATTATGTAGATAAACTAACTAACATAATATAAGAGGTACACATTCTAGTAATTTAAAAAAAAATAATTATTCAAAACTATATCAAACCTCAGTTTAAAAACTAATTTCATAAAGAAAGATGAGAACTTCATAGAGCCGCTTACATATTTGTCTTTTTTTTTAAAATTTAGATAATGTCCCGAAAATTAGTGGCAATGTGGTGAAAATGCATGGGCCGCCAAAAATGTCTCAAATAAAATAGAAATTAACAAGAAAGAGATCATTAAAATTGTAGAATGAAAAGTTTCACTAGTCTTTCTATCTGCTGAAAGAAAAAAATTAAAAGTAAAGCAAAATTTACCAAAACATTTCCAAAGTATGATACTTAAAATGAAAAAGTTCTAAAATGGATCTAAGGTATTATTGCAAAACACCACCTAAAAGGTACAGAATAAGGTATGTTATTTTTGTTTCTAATATTACACATATGATAAACATTTTCGTATCGCTTTTAATCATTTTCATATTTCACATGTTTGTTATTTACATTTTCGTATAGTTTGTATCGTTTTAAATCTCTGCGATTTTTTTTTCATTTATTGTTGCTCTATTCATTCAAAGCCACATAAAAACTACCTGTTTGCCATTTGGCGATACCATGAATTACTTTGTCTCTTTAATGGATTTTTGAAACTAAGCTGAAGCAAGGATTGAAACTTCTATGGAAATAAAGAGTAATAAAATTATGTCATGAATAATTAAATTATATCATTTAAAAGCACCAACTAACGAAAAGGAAAAAACATGGTAAATAACATGACAATTCCTATTAAAACACTCGCCAAATAAACGTTAATTTTAAATGCTGCATTAACATGTAACATAATCAGCTAAATAAATATATCGAGTCATTGATAAATGTTGAAAGCTTCATTAAAATGCAAAATTAGAGAAAGAGGAAGATTTTTATGGTTTAAAAATTTGGCAACAATTAAAAAGAAGAAAAACTGCCAAAAATCTCAGTATTTGAAATATTTTCTAAAACATTACTGAGAGAATTCTCCATGTATTTTTCAGGGCATTGGTGCCACGATCGTTTCAGAAATTTCATTATGTAAAAAAAAAAAAAAAGAACGGCAAACAAAATTTTGACGATCGAAAATCATCAAAAGTTTTGAAGGAACTATCGTTCCAAAAGGTTGGATAACTATTTTTTTTTTGCAATCTAAATGTAAGGAAGACACAGCAAAATTTTCGAAACAATAAACCAAAAAACTGCGGCTCCTTTTTTAATATTTTTGTAATATATTAAATACTGCCAAAAATGAAAACAACGATGGTAAATTTCTTGCCTATTGGGCATGTTTGACATTATTAATATAATTTCTATAAACGTTCCACTAAAATTAGAAATAAATCTTCAAGTGAATAAAACTGAAACTGAAATTTCGTTGATATGAAAAATGAATAAATAATAATTTTAAAAAAACATACGTATTAGCTCCATTGCAGCTACAAATTTGGCGGTGGAAACAGATTTGGCGTTTTCTTCTTTTTTTTTTTGCGGTTTCTTGTTTTACGCACACGCAATTATTTAAAAAACTTCAAAAACGCCAAATCCGTAGCTGTGGTAAGGTTAATACGTTAATACGGAAGTGCTAAAAACATAATACGCGTAGTTAAATATGGTAAATTTTGCCAAGCCGGAACGTGTTCACAGTTTTAGAGCTTGAATGTGCTACCTTGTGGTGAGTTAAGATATTAGCTAAAAAGGTAAAACATTGCAATTTTGCGAAGACAAAGCAGATGTCTTTTTTTTTTCTCTAATAAACTTCGGTAAAATTGCGTTTCAATTTTTCACTGTATTTGATGCATAGAGCTTTTTTAATTCGGGAATTATGGATACAGCGACAGCAACAAAATCGTTTAAATTTTACCACAGGAGAAGTTGTGGCGAGTAGCTCTAGTATTATATCTATCTGAAGATAGCATATTTTATTTAAAATAAAAAAGCAATTCGGATTGGTCTTACCATGACGCATGATTTCCTAGTAATTGCATTGACATACAAGTTATATTTTTTTCTTCATAAAAATTTTTTTTTTTCATGTCGAAGTAGACTTCCGAAGGTGTGGAATATTTTGACATTTGAGACTTTGGCCCGTTCATTGAAGTTTTGATCAATTGTTTCATTTACCTTCTGGCGATATCTGCAAAGTCGAAATAATTCTGTGTCCATAGTCCATCATTAACAAAATAATATTGAACCCAAACCTGCTGGACAATAATTATGGAGATAGTATTTGGTGAACACGAGTGCCAAATTTGGATTGCAAAGTGATCAAGTGATCCGAAACATACTTTTTTATCAACCGTGTGTTTGCTTATGATTAATGATTGACAGATTGTTGGTGCTTCAGTTCGGAGGAAAATTAAAGGTTTATGATTATACTAAGTATCCTTCTTGTATATGAATAGTAACATTTTAAAGCCTTTTTAATAATCAAATTTATAAAACAAAAAACAAGCATTAACTAACAAAACTTCCCGTTGCAATATAAAAAAAGTTGGGCACACAAAACATAAATTGTGCAAAAAAATTCTTTTGAAACTGTAGGGGAAAAAAAGACCAGTGGTTCTAAAGTGTGTCCAATCTAAAAATTGTAGAACATCCATCGTATCGAATTACACCAAGGGTCTCCAATAGTGATGTACCCAGTACTCGGTAAATACTCTGTACTCTGCCTACTTGGTTAAATTTTGATTAAGTACTCTGACAATGGCGAGTAACTCTAAAAATTGAATATTTTTCAAGATAACGAAATGTTTGAGAAATTTACAATTGCTTTATTCATTAACTGTATTCTATGTATGAGTCAAAAAAACCTCCACTTACAAAATCAATGCAGGGTAAAAGTTAGCTATTTGCCTATGTCCACGTAGCAAATTCATGAATATGAAGTTGTGTGTAACTATCTTTTAAATATCGCATATTAGAATGTTAAACTCACACCTTTGGCCAGGAACATTTCAATGTGATCCCTACAACGAATATTCATCGACTCATAATATTGCAATTTATTTTGAATCATTTGAAAACTTAGATTGCGAACCACATTATTTTGCAATTCCAAGTTTTTGGTCTAGTGATAACAATACATAGGAGTAAAAAGTCATTTTTATAATCGTAAGAAAAAGTTTGAGACTTTTTTAGGTAAAGCAACACTTACGAAAAAAATACAGTAATACCTCCTTTAAGGCACACCTCCGAACAATGGAGACCTTTATTTAACGGACACTTTTTCTGGTCCCAGTCCCTTTTAATAGGGACTTTCATTTATTTACCTCTCAATAACAGGCACTTTATATAAGGGACAGTTACAGAGAAAAATTACAAAAGTTAATGCATAAATACATTAGAAATATTGAATTTATAGAACAAAGAGGTTCTTTTTTTGACAAAAAAATTAACTGGTAAAAGTTTTGACTTGACACTAACGACATGCAAAGAAACAAATATGTATTTTAAAATTCATACTGAGATTTTTCAGTCATTTTTTTCTTATTTATTTCTTTAGCAATGTGTTCAGCTCCGAATAGTAGTGACAATGAGAAACTTTTTACAGAAAACTTGGTACGAAATCATGCTGTTATTTACGTTTATTGCATTGTAAATTACAGGACATGAAGCAAATTTCTGTAAAAAAAACTTCAAATTAATTTCTATAAATTACAAAACATTGATTCCGCATAATTTTTTATTTAAGTTAATTTTCAAAATAATAATTTTTTAATTTGAATAATTTTGAATTGTTCTCATTTGCATGAAACATTTGCAGTAAATCTTAAAATGTTGATAGTTTGCCTTTATTATACTATGTTGAGTACACTGTGGTATCAAAAATGATGAAAGCATCGATTCATACACCTGCGAATAAGGGCAACCTCTATTTAAGAGACAAAAAATCCAGTGTTCTTAGTGTCCTTTATTGAGAGTTTTTATAGCATAATGGAGAACATTTCTACGCAAATAAGGTCTTAATAAGGTTATAGAAGATGTTTCCAAGAGGTCAAAAATGACAATTTTTCACAAAAATAACTAATGATGATTAATTAAGAACATTTCAAAGTCATGGAGTTGGTATCGTCCGAAATAAACCAATTTGGAATCAATTTGAAAGTTGTGTTGATTATTTAGTATTTTATCCCTGAGATTAACATAAATGTTAGTTCTGAAATTGTTTTACATCCAATGTTGATTTATCCGAGATCTAGTGAATGAGAACTGAAGATTTCATATAAAACAAGAAACCTTAATTTTAAATTCTAGGAATACCACAACGCTTAAAATTATAGCTATTACATGCCCCAGTTGGCTCTTATACAAAATTTTATCTAAGATTCTGAATTATATTTTGTGTGATGAGCTAACTCTATCTGGGATGCTGGCAAATAAGTGATGAAAAATTTTCGAGAGAATCCCTTTGGCTAAAAAGTTAGGAAACCACTGGTTCTCTCCGATCCTTCTCCCCTTGCCAATAAATTTTATGTTGATACTCCTGTGGAGGGAAGACAGGGGTTTCCCCTGTCTTGTCCCCCAAACCTGTCAAGACATCCACGTCCACTGGGGGAAGGAAAACAGTGTGCTTCTCTCTCGATTTACCCGAAAGCTGAAAATTTTCTGTGTGATGGGTCCTCTTAATCACACAAAACTTCCGTCCGTCCAAAAATTGTTCCGTCCAAAAATCGTAATGAACAATCAGTCCCTAGAAGTGAAGAAAC
Organism: Uloborus plumipes; assembly: GCA_038373865.1. NCBI lineage: Eukaryota > Metazoa > Arthropoda > Arachnida > Araneae > Uloboridae > Uloborus > Uloborus plumipes. Next base: position 114,522 of record JAXGGA010001121.1, read on the forward strand.
ACCCAGAATATCTGGGTCTCATACTGGATCCTGAGATACTGGGAAATGGACATCTGGATAAGCTGGCTCTGAAAGCTAGGAAACGTTTAAGAATTTTGAAATACATTGCAGGTCGTGACTGGGGTGCCGACGCTAGTACATTAAGAAATACTTTTATTTCTCTTATTCGACCCATATTGCAATACGGATTCCCCATCTTCCGCTGTGCATCTGAAACAAACCTGCAAAAACTTGAAAGGATCCAGCTTAGTGCTGCAAGGATTATTACAGGACTTCGCAACTCATGTCCAAATAATATCGTACGTTTTGAGGCCAATCTGCAGCCATTGAGTCTTAGGAGAAAAGCATGCCTAGTAAAATATTACAATAAACTCTCCGGTCTTGGGTCCCAAAATCGTACCTCGAAGCTCCTCGGTTCTTGGAGAAATAACCAGAGGCTTAAACGGGACAGTCCCTTTAGTAGAGTCACTTCTGAGAAAATTATTGCCAGTTCTGTTGAACAACACAGCCTAACTCAAGTCATCGACCCTGCTGAGGGTCTTGATGGGGTCTACTTTCATACCAATCTTTCTGTTCAAGTTAGCAAACATATGGAATTGCCTTGCTACCTGAAACAGTTGGCTCTAGAAAGAATTAATAGAGCTCCCATTTATGCTGTCCATATGTACACTGACCACTGACGGAAGCAAACTTGACAATGAACGTTCTGGTAGTGGCGTTTATATTAGACTTCAACGACAAGAAATTAAGATTCAAAGAAGAAACCCAGACTGTTGCTCGGTTTTCCGAAGCGAGCTCATTGCAATTCTCGAGGGTCTGAAGTCAATCATGTTGCTACCAAATGTGAAGGATATCTGGATCTTCTCGGACAGTAGAAGTGCCATCCAGCACTTGGCGGATTGGCATAATGTGAGGGATAGTACAGGGACCCACATTCTTAGGATCTTGAAACAGCTTTCATGTTCATGTCAGATCCACCTGCAATGGATCGGATCCCTTCCCATGTGGACGTTGTGGGAAACGAACTTGCTGACAGTTTGGCGAGAGCCGCTGCCAGCGAGATCACGGCGCCAAGGACCCCTCTTACGTTTACCGAACTATTCTCAACTTCCTGGGCAGATAATAGGGCAGCTTGGCTGAAACCGCCAAAGTATCCATGGTACCAGAGTGATCGTCCTGGCGGCGCTCTGATGGCAAAAGGCAGCAGAAAAGACCAAACTGCTCTTTCCCGTTTCCTTAGCTGCCATCTACTGACAATGACGTTCATTAACGGAACTAGAGTCTTCGAGATGTGCACTAAGTGCTCTTCTGCTCAGGCCTCCCCTGAGTATATTTTATCATGTCTGGAGCTTTCCAAATTGGATCTTATTCAAAACCCCTTGATGGTTCTTGACTTTCTACGGGTGAATAGACTCATGGAACTGATCTAGCTCGGCTGGTCTCGGGGATCAGAACAAACAAACACAAAACTTCAACTTGGGTCAAAAACAGCACGTGACAGCATAAGTAGATGAACAACTGAATCGGAATGTATAAAAAAACAAGGAATTGTGCCTGAGTCTTTTCGGACAGAGTGTCCCAAATGAGCAAGATTTTAATGTGAAAAGCAGCATATGTATCATTGTGACTAAAAAATGAATGGCACTTTCTTTGATAAAAATTATTAAAATTGGGATGGCCTAGATGGATTATAATTATTTTTGCGGGATTTGAGAAATATCCAATGATCATATGCTGTGCTGCTTTTACCATTAAAATATGGGTTATTTGGAACACTCTGTCCGAAAAAGCTCAAGCACAATTCTTCGTTTTTTTTTTATGTATTCCGATTCAGTTGTTCATCTACTTATGCTGTCACGTGCTGTTTTTTAACCAAGTTGAAGTTTCGTAGGATTAAGGGGCAAATCGTTAGTTCAAGTCGTTTTTCAATTCCTTCATCCTTAAGAAATATAATTTTTCTTGGTCTTTTGATTGATACGCATGTCTGAATTTGCTCTCCACAAAGTAAAAAACAATGTACTACCATACTAGAGCCGATTTAAAAGCCAAAAAATTAATAAATAGGTTCATTTTCAAATATTGGCTTCCAAACTTTCTCATCTTCCTTACACGAGAACTACAGAGCTTTTGAGATTTTGATTATTTATTCAGCAATCTCTGCACTTTATATTCGAATAATAAAGTCCTGCCTTTTCTCCACCAATCACATTTCAAGGAATATTTGCATAAAACCTGACTATTGTCTAAACTTTTGCAACAATGGAAAAAAAAAGTCTTTTGAAATGTCCAAAATTTGGTTCCAGTTATATTTTTAAGAACTCCAGACACGTATTTGGGACCATATTGTGTTCCTGCAGTAGAAATTTAAAAGCATTTCGTTGAATAGTTTTCTTTTTATTCATATATTTGCATTTTGCTTAAACTTTTGCATCGCAGTGTATACATATATATATATATTATAAATATAAACCAGCTTAATATTTTTCGTCAGTTTCTGAATTACCAGAAAATTTCCTGTGCATAAAGTTATAAAGATCTTCAGACCGACAACAATCTTTTGATTTGAAACCAGTGGTGTAATGTCAAAAACCCATATGTTTGCTTTTTAACTCTGGCTCCTTTCCCTCCAAGAATATTGTGATATTTGAAGTCATGGAAAGATTTCTGAATATCAAATTCAACAGAGGCTACAATTTCATATATGCTAACTTAAACTCTCAATAAATGAGACAAGATAGGTAAGCACTTATAAAAGCACAAAAAGTAGGCAAATGGTGAAGAAAGAACTATTAAGCAAAAATTTTAAATCAAAGGAACAATTAATAATTATAATTGACATAATAGCCCTAATTTTGAATTGAAAATGAAAGTAAGGAAAAAGGTAATAACATTGGCTTAGTACAATTCGCATGTTCCCTGATTTCTGAACTCTAATGCTATTCCAAACATCCTTATCAACATTTTAAACCTACTTAATTTTTCAAAATCTTTTTTGAACCAAAAACAAAGTCTGATAGAAACTAATGCTGCTTTTTTTTAAGAATGCTGATTCAGATGCAACAGGATTAACATCTTTGAATGGGTTGTTTTTCTATATTGGTCGATTTGATTTGTTAAAGTGGCTGGTTCCATTAACTGGCACCCACTGTATACACACATACAATGCTGGAATTGAACACTGCAGTTGTTACAAATAGGTTATGCTATCTCTCTTCCTCAGTAGCAGATGCTCACAATCTTGAAATAGAACTAATGATTATTAGGATACAGTACGGTAAGCAGATAAAAATATAGAAAATTGTTATTCAAGGAAAATTAAGTCACAAGATTCAGATTTCCCAATATATCAGGATCAGCAACTCAGTCACTATGAAGATATCATGAACTCATTCTGAATTTCTTGATGTTATATAACTAGCTGGCAATAAATTTCAGAGTAGTTGTTACAATATTCAAAGATAATTGCAAAAATAAAAAATTCCATAAATACATAAAATGAGCTTATGACATACCGGTTCTATGTTTGAAAATTGTAGGAGTAACAATTCAGCCAATAGCAGAGAATACGTTATAATGTTGAAAAGGACAAAGCCAAGCAGAGATTTACTCAGAAATCCAGGTTTTTCAAAAGTCAGATCTCGAAGGTGGAAAACCTAAATAATGAATGCAAAATATAACACAATGAAATCACTTTTTAATTAAGAGATTAATAAACAATTTTCTTTAGGAATTTTATAAGGATCATTACAGTCAGGCCCGTCATTTATAGTTTTTCCAGGGGGATGAAAGGGTGCAAACACAATACAATTTCATCGGAAAACAACAAAAACTATGCCTACTTATACCTAAATGTATTGATTTCTCAAGTCCAGGGTTGCAATTGTTCCTCCTCCTGCTCCCCCCAAATGACATGCCTGATTATAGTACTGTGCAAATGAATTGGGACAAGATTAAAAATTTTCACAACCGTTGTTCCATATCTTCATGAACAGTAGCGGTTTAATATGAAAGGTGTATTCCACTAGATTGACTGAGATTCTGTACATGGTTTGCAATGAACATTGAATTAAAACATAAATTTTTGATTTCATCATCACCAAACTTAACTTGTTTAACTTTCTCAATCATTTTCTCTTTTGAACAGTTCATTTTACTTATTACTTTCGATAGAATTTACATCAGGAGAATTACGGGGCCGATTCAAAGCTGATAATTTCTGTTCTTAAAAAAATTCTTTGTTAGCTTCAAGGATGGTACAGAGCAAGATTTTGTTGAAAGATACTAACACCACTAGTAAATGTTTGCATCATGAGCACAATTTTTATTTCTATTATAGAAGTGTATTTTTCAGACTTCATCATCTCTACTACAGGTACTGAGCTGCCAAGTCCTCCAGAACTAAAATAATCTCAAAACACCTGTTTCTGAGGGTGCTTAATTGCTTGGGATTAGATGTTGCGCCCTGATGGGTTTTTCATCACTTGTCTGACAAATCTTGATTGAAACACCGTGCACAATAAAATGTGTTTTGTCGCTGAACAAAACTTTCTTGGGCAGTCCTGGATTGACAATTCCTAGCCCAGTCCAAACATTTTCTCTTCATTGCAGGTATATACCAATAATAAGAGTAAACCGAGCTAAGGCAGCCTTTCACTGCTTACAGACCAAGTCATGTGACTTGTGGTCGCTGGAGCAGGACATTTTTCATGTCATTGATTTCTGAGGAACCATGTTTGATAAAGTTGAATTTTTAATTAGAAATAAAGAGTGCAAAATGATACTCTGCTGTTGTTAACTTCCTTGCAAAGGAAAATATTTCAAGGGAGGAATTCCTTATTCACAGATAAGCAACATTATCAACAGTACATTTTACTTAAATTACTTGTAGTTTTTCTTAATCATGCCGTTTGTTTCGCTATAAAGTTTATAATTAGTTTTGATAAATATTAAGTTTTATCCGAGTAACACATTAGGACACCTTAATTTATACACTATTTTGTTATCTTCCGGAAGTATTTTTAACCTCCGAGAAGTGAAATATATTTTCAAAGTGCTTATTTAAGTGTAAGCAAGTTAGTTTTAATGTTGGCAACATTTTCCCTCACACCAATTTAAAGATTTTTTCTCTCTTTAACTATAAACAACATAGCCTTAATTTTTGTTTTTCTCTTTTATGTATACATTTTGACTTAAAAAAAATTCATACTGCTATGTTGAAATTGTAAAATTCACAGAATTGTTGAATGTGTGTCCGGTTAAATGACTAACTATCCGGTTAATGACATTAAGTTTAGTAATTATATTATGTATGCTTTGACGCTATTTTGAGAAAAATGAACACTAACATCAAAATGTTATCTAGAACAACTGATTTACGTTAAAACCACCAAAAAACTAAAATAAAATCAATCTCTTCACTGGGGAAAAAAATAATGACAATCAATAGATATACCGTAAAGTCGGGTTACTTGGACCCACAAGAGGGCTACTTGAGCCCACAGTAAAATGATAAAATCTGGGTTTGGTACTAGCGTTAGAGACTGCAGAGGGCTTTTACCTAGTGGAGAAACGAGGAACTACGTGCAAGTCTTCAACTAGTAGGTACCAAACCTAGATTTTATCATTTTATTGCAGTGGGCTCAAGTAACCCGACTTTACGGTAATCGCCATCTTGCAACCAAGCTTTAGTAGTTTTTGCCAGAGATAAACGAGTCACATGATACATGTAGGAACAAGTTTTCTCCTCAATAAGTTTGGAAAAGCTTGGTCCACTTATATTATTAGTCTATGATTGCAGGTGTTCATAACTTTTTTTTGATTGACATATTTGCAAGGCTCCGAGATTCAATACGCCTTTACTAGTCGATAAATCCACCCTACACAAGTAGCTAATAAATCTCTCGGAAGATCTGTACTTGTTTTGCAAGGATGCACTTTATTATTTTGTACAAAAAGTCTGTTCGAAGTGTAGTCTTGCATTTGCGTCTTCATTTACCCTTCTGTTTAAAAGACATTGGCCCAAAATTCTTCTGCTAATTAAGAATCCTGGAAACACTGGATTTTTCAACTCTAACTGTTACAACAATCTCCCTCACAGTTATTTAAGTATGAACTATTACTATGAAGTATGAACTATTATTGAAGTCAACCAATTCTTACAACAACTGAAGGGAAAACTTTTAGACTTGTTATGATCACACGATTGAACTGATTCAGATTAGTCAAAGGAATAGATTTCACTCATTGAAAGAAAATGTAGTTGACAACGGTTTGCGGTAGAAAACCACCGAGAAAAGAAGTTTTATTTAAATATATTTGGTTCAATGAATTTGCACAGTAGTACAATAATTAACTTCCTAACTCCATAACTTTAGAAGTTATTAATTTTATAAATAATAGCAACAAAATATTTTTATGAACCACGAACAGACTTCATAGTGACTTAGGAAAAAAATTAGGGCACAGTATTCCAAACATATCAGAACACTTTTAATATTATTTAAAAGGTGTAATGCAACTATAGATCGTGAAACAGGCTAAAAAGTACGTGGCTCAATAAAAGTTAATTCTTCTCCTGAAAATGTAAGTATGATTTTAAGTTTTCTCAGGATTAGCTTACATTCAAAAAATAAATAAAACATTGTTTACATTTTTGATAGTTTGAAAATTTTGAATCAAATGGGGACACAACAGTCAAGATTTTGAAACTGTTGCTAAATGCAATAAATTCATCCAGCACAGCTTCTTGTTTTAAGCAAAAGTATTGTCAATAAAAAAATTTCAGCCGATTAATCGGCTAAAATACATTTGGCATAGTTACTAGTTCTAAGCAAAAACAACTGACATTGAACTAATTTTTCAGCCAATTAAGCGGCTACAATTGGCTGATGGCTGTTTTCTGCTGATTAATCAGTGCTTTCCTATTTTAGTCTTTATAAGTTAAGATCAAGATTAACTGTTTGAAGAATTTACCTCCATTTGTCCCAACTTAAAACTCGTTGGGAGCCCTGAGACTAAGTTATATATATAATAAATAAAAAAAAAAAAAACAGGAACATCAGAACAATTACGAAGTCTGCATGAAAAAGTTTCGTGTATAAACATATACTTTAAGAAACATATAGATTGAAAAGTTAAAATTTCTTTCAAATGATTAAATTCAAGTATATGCTTTTTTTTACTTTTTAATGTTTTCAAAGGTTCTATTTTTTCTCCTACATCCGAATATTAAAATATTCGTTGACTGAAATTGATTTGTATAAATACATAATATATGATTGTTCAGTTTTTTTTCTATGAAGTATGCGTGTGGTAAATAAAAAAGATCTTATGTGGAGTAAGTTAAATTTCTGGCTATTTACACATAGCTTGCAAATCAGTGGAAAGCTACATGCTCTGCATGTTTAAATACATAGGATCAGGTTGCGTCATTACATAAGAAACTTCTTTGCGAGCTTCAAAGAAATAAATCCTTTTATTTCATCATATTCAAGCTTTATTTAAAATTGAAATGAAAGAATGAAGACTAAATAAAATGATTAACTAACAAAGCACAGGGTTGCCAGCCTTAGAGAGAAACAATTTCAGGAGTATTTGTGGTGACTTAGAGGAGCATTTTGAAATTTTGCAGCGTAATTCAATACTGTGTAGAAAAAATCAAAGGAAAAAAAATGGCTAAAACCACTTATTTTAAGTATGTCTTTTGATACTCATCTAAAACTAGCTTTATTATTATTGTTTTTTAATTTGTGTAACCATTTTGAAAATTACATATTTTGAGTCTAAATAACTTAATTTTGAAATCCACATGTGTATGAAACATTAAAATAACAAAATACAATAAAAACAGAAATCATTTTGAATTTTACTAAAAACCCATAATAACATTACAAAAGACAATAATTGGCAGATTTTAGAAATAAATTCATGTAACAATGCAATGAAATTAAAGTTCATTAAAGAAGCAAACTATTTTGGCTTTTGAAGGTTTTTCTTTTTTTTTTTTTTTTTAAGTAGACTGATAGCAGACATTTGCTGCAGCTTTAGATATGCATTTATGTAGTTGCTTGAAAATGCTCATTCTATGAATTTTGACAAGAACTTCGTAGCATATTTTTTTGCAGAATTGAGGAGTTTTATAGCTTTTACAGAGAAGCTACACAAAATAAGATGCTGTTGGCAACCCTGAAAATGTTAATCCTGATACAAAAAATTTGGAATAAAGTTAAAAGCAACATGATGCAGCAAAAAATATTGATTAAAGAAAAGTAAAATTACTATATATGAGATAGACTAACACCGAATCTGTCACTATTTTTTACGTGTGGCATTTTTGTTGCACTCTTCTTAAAATATTAAATGTTCTTCTGTAAATTGCTCCTTCACTTACATTTGTTAATGATTATCACGGAAAGAGTCCTTTCAAAAACGATGTGTAGTTAAACATTGTAGCACACATACTTTCATTTTTTTAATGTTCGCAAATTCTTGAGGTAAGTATTCTGTAGAATTTCAGAAGTCCCAATTCTTTGAAACTTGACTTGCATATATCTACAAGTCGTCAATGTGCATACATCAGCAAATCAATGAACTTTTAACTGCATGCTTTTTAGAGGATCTTAGGGTTTTCTCTAGAAATTTAGTTATTTTCTGGAAAGAATTCTTTCAGAGATATTTTCTAGTTGTCTCCTAGGCAGTCTTTACAACCTGCGTTGTTGGTAAAATCCTAAGACTAGGAGAGCTGGAGGGAAAAGGTAATCAGAAGAGTTTTCGAAAGAAATTAGGTGCCACGACAGACTTATGTTATTTGAACAGGATTTAGGAGGGCTTTGTTGTTTTCAGAGACCTGAGTGACAATCTTTTATCTATTTCTTTGTAAAAATGATTTTTTTCTCATAAATGAAATTTTTTTTAAATTCATGTTATCTTTCAAAGAGGAAAAAAAGTTACTAGAATCGATTTTTACATTTTGAATGGTAAGTACTAGTAAAAAGAAGATACAGAAAACTCTTAAGCAATGGCATTATAGATCCTTAGTAAGGTGGATCCTACCTAAATCAAGATGGTTTTGTGTTCCCTTGCGGTGTCAAGCTACCAAGTTTTCACAGTAAAATTTGTAGTCACCTTCAATACAATTCAAAACTAACACATTGAAACGATTTCTATTAGTAAGACTTATAAACTTAGTTGGAAGAGAAATCCAGGTCATAAATATTTGGATGTAGATTTTTCATCTACTAGAGATGATAGGGTTTTTTAAGTGGTCAGATAGTATTAAAAAAATTATTTTCCAATCTTCTGTCCTACTTTTAAGTGAGAGTGTATTAGTGTTTTGACTCAGGAATTGGAGTTTATAGCAATGGCAGAAAGAAGAGAGGTAAGAGCTTAGGGTGACCCGGGGTAATTCCTGATCAAACACGCAAACATCTGTACTGTAAAAAAACTATTTGCACTGGTGTTCTAATTTTTTCTGCAAATTTGGTGGCTTATGATATAAATTCTCTGCAAACTTCTTTTCTTTGAAAATAAAAATAGAATATGAAATATTTTAAATATTCAGTGATCAGGAAATACCAATAGAACGGGATAATTCCTGATCACTTCTGGGGCAATTATTGATCACTCAGTTTTTCTTTTAAGGAAGGCATTTTTAAAACAATAATATGATAGCAATCAGTAAGAAATACATAACCAGACATAAATTTAGCACATCATAAGTTTTGATTTATTTGAAAAATATATATGTATAAATTTAACTTATATTTTCCAAAAGTCTTTGCAGAACTTTTTGTAACATTTATATGCACTGTTGATAGCTGTTTCATCAACTGTAAATGAGTTTGCCCCATTTAAAGTCACAGGACCATAAAAGATGTATTTCACATTTACACTTTCAATTTTGTCCCTTTTTGGCCATTTATAATTGCCCGCACTTTTTTCCAAAAACTTCATTTCAACGGATTCCCCTTCTTTTTTCAATGCTTTTATAATGTATACTGGGTCATCATCGTAATATACAGCATAATAGCTGTGTAGTGACAGATTCTTGTGCATGGCATCTAACAAGACTTTAGCATCATCTATCTGGGTATTCTTGTTGATTTGACCAAAATGTAAAACTTCGGGAACTGCATCGGTATCCTCCCTGTTCAAAATTTATTCAACTTTTTGTTTCTTCTTTTCATTGGTCTTCAATTTTTCCTTATAAAAGCTTTGTGTCCTTCTTAGGTTTGTAATTTCTTACCATACTTATCTAATTAACTTAATCAACTAAAATCATGAAAACAAACAAGCATTGAATAAAAGTGGTCAAATTAGAAGTGGATATCAGAACACATGTTCTTATGGTTTACACTTCACAGTTAGTTAAGAAAATTTGCGGGTCACAGTTAAAACATTTTTATAGTAATTATGGTTAATATATGTGAACTGTCATTGGAAAGAACTGAAATTATTGTTTAGTAAGTTTTTATTATATTTAAGGCCAAAAAAAGTAGGTGATCAGGAATTACCCCAGTGATCAGTAATTACCCCAGCTACAGGGGGCAACTTTTGATATACTATTAATTAATAATATAATTTTTTTACAGAAGGTGTTAAACAACTAATCAAATCCTTGAACTGTTTGTAGATAAAATGAAGCGAAAGGAAAACAAAATATTTATTATTAAATGAGGAAGGAGGATCTTTGTAAAAATATGCATGTTCAGGATCCCATCTTTGAAATGGCAAGTTTAGAGTGCAGTTTAAAAAGTAGTTAATTAGAAGAACTAAACAAAAAGTAATTATTGAGTGAATGTTGTTACATTAAAGTAAAATGCCCAAGGATTCTTGGCCATATCTCAAATTAAAAAAAAAATAATATTTTGAAATTGAAAAATGAGTGATCAGTATTTACCCCAGAGGTCTAGTGATCAGGAATTACTCCGGGTCACCCTATATGGTTTAACAGAGTTATTGATAAATATGTTACTAGAGGAGTTATTTAGGGAAAAATAATAATTAAATATGGTTGAAGAGTTGATAATCAAGCTACAATAGCACTTTAGCTTTTTTGCTGCTTTTCAGACCATTAAAAACAGAATTCCGATTAGGGATAGTGGATGGTGATGAAATTTTAGTACTTATATTGAGCCTCTACATAAATAAGTTTCATTTAAAACTATTAAATGCCCATCATTTTGTTCTACAGATGGAGACAAATAAATAGCAATAATAATAGAAGAAATGGAATAGATTTTTCTAAAGTTGCTACGAGTCTACACCTTACCTTTCGGGAAAATTGCCCATAGATATGTAGTTTTACATAAATGTTTCATCAAACTATAAACTAAAGTCTTTTTTAAATTCTATTTATGCACCATAACCTTTTCATTAAAAACATTTTATTACAATAAATTGCCAAGTTTTTAAGTTGAAGAAAATCACTTACCTCTGCCCAGAAGCACACAATTAGTGAAAAACCAGAAAGTAACACAGGATAGTATGCACTCATTAAGCTAGAAGCCCATATCATTGCTTCATGATCCTATTAGAGTAAAATTAATATTTAGTAGTAAAAAAAATAAATTTTAGATACCTAACAAATTAGTCACTTTTCCCTTTCCTATGAACAGATTCAGAAAAGTGAGCTATAATCGAAACTTTGCTCAACAGTTATGAACTTCTGTAGAAACAGAAATGAAGATAAACAATCAATTTGAACAACTACATTTCAATTTAAAAGATGCAGATGTAGCTTTTAACAGCTACTTATACTTCAGATTATTTTGTAAGCATTTTTACCGAAGCATTTTTGTTTGCATTAGAGAAGGTCATTTGTTACTCAAAGATACGCGAGGAAACACTTACAATCAGCAAATTTTGCATTTGCTGATGATATTGGTGTTATTACAATTCCTACCTGGAGTAAGCATTATAACCCTAGAATACGAATGACAAGAAAAATGTCTTTATTCTTAACCATGGAAAAATTGGATACCTGAAGTGCACTTAAGTAACAGACTGCTAGCCATCTGCGAATTGGAGCTCACAAATTTGCAAAAGTTGATAGCTTTATTTATCTGGGTTGTGAGGAGCATTAATTTTAATATCACTTCTGAAATGCAGGGGATAATTGCTGCGTTAGAAGGGATTAATAGTAGTATTTAATATCTAATTTAATCAAAAAGAAAACCAAATTAGTAATTTATAACTGACTGATTAGACCAACCTACACTTAGTACTGTAGTTCGGGATAAACATTTGAGGGAATGCACTTTTTTAAGAGACAGATGTTGTTGTTGAGTGATTTTTGAAAGTTCTAAAAAGGTCAGCTTTGATTATTTATACCAGCTTTAACATTAAAAGCCAACTTTAAAATATTACTTTAAAGGATGTTTGAAACTAGTTACTATAGTATCCCATTATTTTCACAGTAACAAACCAAATATTTAGGGGAACAGCATTACCCTGATTACAGCAATACTAACAGTTGTATATTCTTCAAACCTGAACAAAAAAGGACAATGTTCTTGGTGTCTCTGTGCAACAGATACTAAAAGTCATCATTAAAGCAACGTGTATTGATGGTGCTAGGCACAGATGCTTCAATTTAGAACTTTATTTTGCCTTTAAGGAAACAGATATGGCCAAATTCATAAAATTTAAAGATAAAAATAAGCTACCTATGTCATTAGATTGAACAGTGAACATTCAACACAAAATATTTTTACATCAAGTCCAAAAGATCTAGAGCTAAGGAGTTGACCTAATCTTAGGTGGGTTGATTGCTTAGAAAAGCGATTTCACTACCGTGAGAGTTAATAATTAGAAGACTATAGCCAGAAAAAGTAGCCTTGAGTAAAAGACCAGGGATCACTCAGGGCTATTGTGTCACTGAAGAAGTATTTTTATTAGTACAGAATATACATACTTATTAGTGATATAACCAGCCAAATTGGACCCAGAGCTTTTATCTGGTATAGTTAATTTTGCTCCTTTATTCGTAAATTAATAAACTGGATCAGAATATTTTTATTCAAGAAATTTATCGCCAAAAAACTTTATAATTAATTCCCAACTATGTTACATGGATGAATGTGCAAAAAAAGCAAAAGACAGAATGGTTTAGAGACCCTAAAAAGCAGGGTTGGCAAGTTTTTGACAGTCGGAGGTTTTATCCGGTTTTAACCGTGGTTTTTACTGTCATGTCAAAAACCACTTTTTGACATGGTTTTTGACATAAGTGTCAAAAACCTAAATTTCTGTCCAAAACATGTTTAAATTTGATATTGATAATCAAAATACATTTTCAAATGAATTTGACAATTTCTGATTTCAGACACTGAACTAAACTTTTGGAGTTTTAGGTAATTAAAATAAAGTAATAAGCAATCCTAATCATAATTGAAGGGCTCGGGAGTAAATAATGGTAACTAGCATTTTAAAAAATCAAACATATGGCTTTTGAATATGGCTTTATTGCTTCGAGGAATTACTGTAACATATATTTTTTTTTTTTAATGAAGTTGGTACATTAATTAAGTGCTGTGTGTCTTGGGTATACTTAATAAATTTTTACAAGTGATTTTTTTTTAATTTTAATTTGAAATAATAAATTTTAACTAACAAATAAATAAACAAAATAGTTTAATCAAAAATATTTAACAGATTTGTAGACTGAGTACTAATTAATTTAGTTTTGCTTTTACTTAAAATAAAAAAAAAAAATTCACTTTGATGTAAAGATTTTTAGATTGATAAAATAGCTAGTTAATACAGTGAAGCACCATTTATACGTTTTTCAAGGGACCGTGAGAAAAAAACGTATAAATGAAAAAACGTATAAATGAAAATTACAAAAAAATACGGAAAAACGAATAATTGTGGTTGAAAGTAACTTAAGGGTTATAAGAAAAATAAAATAATGAAATCCAATGAAATGAAGCATGTAATACTAACCTTTCAATTCTAGAATTAATTTACATCTACTACTTCTCATATTCAAAGTATTTCGTTATTTTAGACTGTAGGGCTTTTTTGGAATGCACAGAAAAATGTTCTTTATTTATAGTTAAAAGTGCCATTTTAACATTATCATTTAACTCACTACTAATGAGATAGTCTTGCATGGTGTTAAAACCCTCTAAAGCTTGCTGAAAACTTGGCAGTGGCTTTTCCGAACAATTATCCTCTTCTTCGCTGCTGGATTCTTCATCGATCTTTTCATCAATTGTTAGAAGTGAACATGTCGCAAGTTCTGAATCGCAGTTAACAGAGTCATGAAATGAAGAAACTTCATTTACATTTGACCAGTTTTTAGGGGGAGCAAAATCAGTAATTTCGGTGATTTCAATAGGGCCATCCACTGACGACAAAAATCTACCTATGGTGAAGCAGTTTTTATCGTTTTTGGTAAAACATCTGCCCACGCCCATTCTCGCTCTTTTTGACTCAGAGTTTAATAAAACGTATAAATGAAACTGCGATTTCAAGAAAGCGTATAAAAGAAATTTTTTAACATTAATATGTATTGGACTCTACCGGGACCGAGACTAAAAACGTATAAATGATAAAAACGTATAAAAGAGAAACGTATAAACGGTGCTTCACTGTACTTATTAAAACATTTAAACAAAACTACTTTAAAAACTGGATTTAACTTTTAATACTTTTAACTTTTTTCATGGCACAACAAGTTAATTTAAAAGAATGAGAATTAATTTTCATTAAATTTATTAATTTAATTTTTATTAAACTTGATTGATAAGATAACTAATTGATAGTTATTAAAACATTTAAACAAAACTACTCTAAAATTTGGATTTAAGTTTTAATATTTAACTTTTTTTTCACTCCATAACAAGTTAATTTAAAAGAATGTGAATTAATTTTCATTAAATTTATTAATTTAATTTTTATTAAATTTGATTGATAAGATAACTAATTGATAGTTATAAAAACATTTAAACAAAACTACTTTAAAAGCTGGATTTAAGTTTTAATATTTAACTTTTTTCACGGCAAAACAAGTTAGTTTAAAAGAATGAGAAATAATTTTCATTAAATTTATTAATTTAATGTTTATTAAACTTGATTGATAAGATGCATAAATTTTATTTAATATTTTTCAGGATGAGAAACCTTATATGTTTATAAAAAATCTCAATAACCGCTGCATTTGAGTTTTAGACAGGTTTTCGACGTGTCATGTCAAAAACTGGTTTTTGACGTCAAAAACCCAACCCTGCTAAAAAGGATTTGCAAAAGGTATTTTTTTACAAAAATCAGAATTCCTTGCATAATAGCTAAGAAATAGAAATTAAAAGCATTTTGAATGGTAATTTCATTAAGAAATTCTGAAATTTTATTGAAGGCAGAAATACAATAAAGCATTATGTTCTAAGGCAGAAAATACAAATATTTGGGGAAAAAATATATGAAACACACATAATTTCAGAAAAGAGATTGGGGCCTGCCCTGAGTTTTTTTCTTTTAATTTAAATTTTAATATCAGTGAAAATTAAAAATACGATAAGCTCTCCTAATATCGCGTCTCATTGTATGGCTCATACAAATCTATCCTGATTTTCCTCTATCCCCTGAAAATGAAGGTTAATAAGTCCAAAATTTAAGTTCACATAGGAAGCAAAAACTTTGTTTTTAGGTAAGAAAATTAAGTACTTTCCCTTTTCAGTCAACAAATAAAACAGAGATGATCTCTCTGATTTTGTTGCATTTTCAGTTAGAAAAATTGAACTCTAGTTTCACCAAAACCCCTATTGTAATATTGTCAATTGTTTTTCATACTCTAGAAAAAGTAACGGATGCTTCTATTCTAAAATTTAACGTAATATGAGAATAAACCATATTTATTTTAGATGCCTATATCAGCTACTTGAATGTTTTTAACGATTTCTGTTACTTCATTTTGGATCTGTTGTGATTTTTTATTGTCTCTCAACAAGCGCAATATATTGAGGCGGTACTGTTGTCAGAGTGAGTAATAAATTTTGCAGGATTACATTTTACTTTCTTTAAAATGACCAAAGGATTAAAAAAAGCATAAATAGTAACATTCATGAAAATAATTAGTTAGGAAAAAAAAAAATAAAATTAAAAAAGAAAAAACAATCAGACATTAAGGAAAAGTTCCTTATGCAATACAAATAGGATTAATTTTTTTTACAATTTTTTAATCCTAAGTTTCGTAAAGGGTACATTCGCTTTTGAGGTTTGAGTTTTTCTGTTAAGAACATGATTAACGTTGCATTTACATGGTAACTTAAGAGGCCCTCAAAGATTATGCAAAAGCCCTAGCAAAAGTTAGCTTAGAAACACGTGCAACAAGAGGTGCATCATTGTAATTGGAAGCGATAGATTATTCACATAATTTATTAGATTAAATGACTGCGATGGAAACAATTTGTTATGACTTGATACATACATATGAGGATATTACAGTGATTTGAATTTTGGAGCTCCAAAGCCATCTCTTTTATTCCAGATTTTAGGAGATATTTAAAAAATTTGAAAGGAGAATTTCATAAGTTTTACTATCATTAAAAAAAAAAAAAAAAAATTTTACACTTGCACAACTATGTACTTGCATGTTCTATTTTGTATGCAATTGAGGATTATAGCAGTTATAAGAACACAAGGTTTTTAAAAAAATAAAGCACCAAATGGACCATGGAAGGGTAATTTTAAGTGAAATTAGTGGTGACTCATGAGAAGTAAATTCAAATGAAAATTTTCATTTAACATTTAGCCAACGGCTGTACAACTGCTGTGTCGACTAAATTCTCTTTTTGCCACATTGCCCCACCTCTTAGCATTACATCTAAGATTTTACCATAAAGACCCTTCATGTGGGTCCCACGGACCTATCTAAGGCGTAATGCTAAGAGGTGAGGCAAGGTGGAGAAAAGAGAACACTTTTCATAAGTGCAACTGTTGAACGGCTGTTGACTGAAGCTTAAGTGTAATGCATATCCATGAGTGAATGCAATGTATGAAAGTTTAAAAACTGTTTGTTGCTTTGTTATTGAAATAAAAAATTGTTGCATATGTTAAGCTTAAACTTCAAGAGTTCATAGCGGCAGTCTGTGTCTAAACTCGGTAAGTTATTAACATACATTTAAGAAATAAATCTTTTCATATTCTATAATTTTCATATTCTATTCATATTCTATTCTCCAATACAAAAGATGAAAGTAAAATTTATTCAGCGGTTTTATTAAATATGGTACATTAAATTAGTTCATTTAGAAGTTTTTAAAACAAACATTAAGTTATGATGTATTTAATAGCAATAATGGAACATTTAAATCAGCAGTATATTTGAACAAATTAACCTGTCATGAGGAAGTTGCAATGATAACTGTGCATCAGCAAAGTAAAACAGTGGTCGGAAGCAGGGGCATAGCTATGGGGAATGCCCTTGGAGAACTTTAGAGATGGCCCATTTTAAATCCTTATATAAAATAGATTATATACATTTATCTCATTTGAAAAAAAAGGTGCTTATGTTAAATAAAGCGATTGTATACTTACAGGTGAAGAAAAATAATATCCTCGAAGGGCTGTCGCCATACATGTCAAAATGTAAAGAGTTTTCTGAGTAGTTACATTACATGCTCTGATGATTGAACGTGGTTTAGTCCTACTGAATTCAGATTTAATACAGAGTATCTGGAAATTACAAATCAAGCCCATTAATTAAAAAACAACCAATTCAAAACATAGTTGAAAACAGATATGAATCTCTCTCTTTCAAAGAAAGGAGGTAACACATCAGAATTCACTAAGCATAAATAATAGATTACGTTAATAGTGCTAAAAATATTGGCAACTGAATATATTGGAAAAATCTTTTTTAAAAATTTCATGTATTTGGATGGGCCCTTTTGAAAAAATATATTCTATATTGTATTTAAAATACATTTGAACTATATCTATTACGGATGCACCGATTCATCAGCAGTTAAAGGTAATCAGTCAATTTAGCGATTATTTATAATCCACCGATGTTCAGTATTAATTGGCTGAAAAAGTATCTTTCAATTAAAATTATTTTTAGTATGACTGGAACAATAAATTGTGCTGAATGAATTCATTAACAGATTAGTATAATTTTCTGCAACAAAAGGTGATATATAATTGCACTAGTAGCCAGAACAATTTCGAGTTTGAGAAATCTAGCATGCTTTCAAGATAAGTGAACAAAAGGTATTTTTGAAATTAAACTAATGTTTTTAGGCGTAAATGTAGAAAAGAAGTTAAAAGAAACAACAAATGAAGCTTAGCATCGTGAAATAGCGAAAGAAATTTTACAAAACCTTGTGAATTCTGTGTCGACAAGAGCAGCTGCTGTAATCAAATAAGATGCAGCCATAAAACGTAGATTTTCATTTCAGTTGTACACTTAGTATTTTTTTGTTCAGAGTAATTTGAAATTGGATCTTTATTTCATTTTATTCAAGTGTAGCCAAAACAGATTAAAAATTTCTCATCACCTGAACATTTCTTTACATTATTTTTCCTTACAAAATTGAATTACTTCAGTTCAATCACATCTTGTCTTTAAATTAGTCAGACATCTTGCGTAAAAAGGATCAGTTGAATTGGGGAGAAAAAAAAGGGGAGGAGGAGGGCATCTTATGCTTGGAAAAAAAAAAAAAAATGCTAGAGTTTTCAAAGTTGTAATACTGTTGTCCAGTATGGTATCAACTAATAATATGTAAATTAAAAAAGGTAGAACTCGATATAGGTCTTTTAGTCTAAGCTATCAGAACTTCACCAAAGCCCTATTTAACCATATTATAGAAAATAGATACACATTTATCTGTTGTTACTCCCATGCTTCAAAAGCTCTTATATATGATTAAAAATTATCATACAGAGATGCTGGCAATAACTATTGGTTAGATTTACACAAATATATTTAATTTTAGCAACTCCCACACCTACATGTTCACCGAAATATGACTGAAATGTCATATTTTTAAAGGTTTTATAAACATGTGTTATTGTCCCTTTTAATCTTTCAAAAAGAATAGTGGAATATTGAAAAATTATTTCAAAGGTTAATTTTGAGTTCTTGTTCAGGACATAAAAAGATTGTACACATGCATCCCTTTGCTTTCTTTTGGGCATTTTTCAATTTTAAAACATTAAGACTGAAACAGAAATTAATAATATATTTAAGACTAAGATGTTGTTAGAAATTTACAAACACGGATGCACGTGGTTTTAGTATAAACGAGAGCATCTACAGAGAATGCCTCATTTGTTGGCTTAAAAAACGCTGCATTTTATTACTTCAATAATATTCAGTAATATTTTTTTTATGAATGAAAACTAGCATTAAAACATTTTTCTATGTCTGCAACGTGAGCGTGATGATCTTTTTTGAAATCAATTATTTACTAAATGGTAGTACTAAATAGTCAATGGAGGTACACTCTAAATATGGTGAATTTGGCAAAGACATTAGCATAAATAGATTAAAATGTACCTTATAGAGCACTTTGGAGCAACTTTAGAATCACAGAAGATATAATGCATTAAAAATTACATTTTTTTCAGGTTTTTTTTTTCAATGTTTTCTTCAAAATTTTTCATCTTTCAAAGTTAAATTCTAATTTCATCAAGGGAGCAGATGCTTTCAGGGACAATTGTCATTATTATTAACGGGGATTTTTACGACAACATAGATTACACTTGGATTATTGGTTAAAAGTCATATGTACATATTTTACATAAAGAAATTGACTTTTTTACTTTGAAGGAAGGGGAGTAGAAGGAAGGGGAAGTTTTTACTATTTCAAGGGATTTTCTTTAAATTTTAATTTTGAGCTTCATTCTGCAAGTACAGCTAGTAATAAATCACAGAATTGAATAACATTGTGAATAAACTACAAGAAAAAGAATGCTTAAAAAGGAAAAAAAAAAAAAAGAAAAATACAGCTTAAAATATGGCAAAAGGAATACTCACTAACTGGATAACAGACACAGCACAAATAATGTAAAATATACTGGAAAAGGCAATATAATAATTCAAATTTGGATCACGGCAAGTACCTCCACTGTATTGAACCTGCAATATTATGACAAATAAAAGAATTTATAAAATCAAGTCAGAAAAAAATACAAATTAATACAAGTACTTCCGGAAAAAATTGTAATCAAGCCTTTTCACTACACTCAAATTTAAATTACTAACAACCTGGGTGTTAACGATTTAAATAAACTAATTTAAATCACAATTTAAATTAAATTATTAAAAAAAAATCATTAATTTAACTGAAACCCTAAAATTCCTGTTGAAAATTTTAAGTTTTATTAGTTTTGCCTTTCATTTAGTCAGTATGAAATTTCATCCTCATATTGTGCTTAAGAGTTTTCCTCTCTTGAACATTTTTGTCCATTTAAATTCTCGCTTTTTACTTAACTAAAAAATTCAAATGTTTAGCCAGTGAAAACTTTTAAATTAATCCTTAGTTTCTCTTATTAGTAGCTAGAAACTGTATCCTGAATTTGTTTCAATGAAAAGAATGAGGAAGTTTTACGGCATTACAGTTATAAGATGAGTGTGCAGAAAGGACCAGGAAAATAGGGCTTGTGTGTTACTATAGTGTGTGCACATTTGTACAAATTGGAAAAAGAAAACTTAAAATTAATATTACCCCAATCATGGGTAAAAA
Organism: Uloborus plumipes; assembly: GCA_038373865.1. Classification (NCBI taxonomy): domain Eukaryota; kingdom Metazoa; phylum Arthropoda; class Arachnida; order Araneae; family Uloboridae; genus Uloborus; species Uloborus plumipes. The sequence continues at coordinate 135,209 of JAXGGA010001121.1, forward strand.
ATAATAAAAAAAAACGAGATATTTTTAAAACATTCATCAAATATATGGCAAAAGTTTTTTTTTTCCTTCTCTAACTATACAGCATATACACAGTGAATTTATGACATTTTATATGATTTTAACAGAAAGTGAGAAAAAAATCAGTAGCCTGTCTGATTTTTTTTTTTTTTTAAAGCAGATATAATTTCAATTGAATTAGGAATTTTTAAACCATCATTTTGCAGATTAAAGTTCTTGGTATAGTGATAACAATACATACAAGTTAATTCAGTCATTTTTGTAATCATAAGAAAAAGGCTGTGGCTATTTTAGGTCAAACAATACTTAGGAAAAAGATAAATAAATGAAAAATGCCATGAAAACATTTTGATAAAGTCATTGTATTTTAAACTGCGATGCAGCAAGTGTCTCATACCAAGTACTTGGTAGCTTGGTATTCGGCCAATGTGCTACTCGATACGCCTCTAATAACAAGACACATAGAAATAGATTTTCAAATTAGGAACATTTGTCAAAAGACTATGAGAAAACATTTATTTGATGAATAACTGATTTAAAGAAAGGATCCCAAAACAATAAAAAATTGTATCGTTTTTAGTAGGGTGTCAATGATTTAAATCGATTTTTTTAAAAAAATCATTGATTTAAATCACTTTTTATTTTAATCCTTATAAAATTCTCTTGGACAATTCCAATTTCATTATTTTTGCCATTTTCTTTTAGAGCTTTGATTTCCATCTAATAAATCGAAAAGTAATCCTATTCATCCACAGATGGTGGAAGGTTGTAGTCCAAATAATATGTATGCACAAATAGTGCTATTTGTTTTGACTAATATGTGAAATAAAGAAAATACATGCAGCTGCAGGGCAGATGTTCCAAAGAGTGAATTGAGGGGGGAGGGAAATGGTAGGATGTGTGTGATATACTTTCAGTACAAGAAAAAACAAAAACAACCAGACAGAAGATGAATTTTCTATATAGTTGAGAAAGTCACATTTAATTTTAAAAGTTTTACAGATAAATTTTTCATTGTACTTCTCATTTTATTAAAATTTCATGTAATGCTGCTTAATCTTTTTATTTTCTTTAATTTTTCTGTTTTGTGTTTCATAATTTTATTGATATTAAAAGTGATTAGAATCATATGTGTTTGCATTGAACCCGGTTTTATATCATAGTTTTTTAGTGAAGCTTTACTTCAAAGTTATTTTTGTATTTTTAAAAATTTAAAGGTAAGTCGTTCATAAATGTAAATTAATTAATAACTGAAGTTTTTAATTCTTTTTTTTAAATCTGATTTAAATTTAAAAAAATCGGATTTAAATTTTAAAAAATCCATTTTTTTACACCTTGGCTTTTAAAGGTTTGGGAAATCTTAAGTATTTATTTTTGAAGTTAAACTTGGACTAAATTTTAAATATGTGTAAAAAACCAAAACAAAAGCAATTATTATTATTTTTTTTATGTACAGTTTCAAATATATTTGTTTATTATGCAGGGTTCATACTCAAATTTGAAAATAAAAAGTAAGGAGTTTTTAAGGAGTTTTGCAGGAGTTCATTTCAATTTTTAAGGACTTTCCCAGTTGAAATACTTATTTTTTAGCAACAAATCTCACCCAGTTGAAATACTTATTTTTTAGCAACAAATCTCAAAACATTTTTTTACAACTCTTGTGTTGTTTATTTTTGCCGTCATACAATATATTGAGTAACATACTAAACTGAAAGTCAAATATGCAGTTATTGCTACTTGAATGTTAGCAGGCTCTGAATCAAATTCAAGTGTGGAGGGGGGGGGGGAGGGGATTAACCATTGAAAAATATTTTATCGTGAGGATGAATTTAAAAGAAAAGTTATTTAAAAAAAAATAATTAGTGTATTGTCAAAAACAAGACTCTTTTTAGTAATTCCATAACTCAGGGATGAAAACAGCTCAAAGTCAAAATAGAGGAAGAAATGTGGGGCATAAAAACTTGGATAGATTTTTATTTATTTTTTGGTTAATGTTAGGCGAAATGTCCTCTTAATTTGCGCCGCGAAACCGAAAGTAAAATTGGTATATTGAAGGCATATTTTTAAAACCTATTAATTGCTTATTCCCTATTTCTTTTTAAGTCATTCATAACAATGTAGGAAAAAAAAAGGGGGGGGGTGCAATTTTAGATGAATTAGATACGTGTACCTCAAGAAATGAATTTTCTAACTAATATTGTATGGTCTTTAATTATTTTGATAAATTTTTAAAGGCTAAAATAATTATGACTAAGATCTCGAACATTTTAGCTGAATTTCCTAATTTCCACCTTTGAAACGGAAATTTAAGTTTTTAGCAGCATGCCAAAATAGAATATACATAGTTTGCCGATAATTGCATGTCATGCTTGAAGATTCAATCCTGCTGCATCCAAAAAACATTTCCATAATTTTGGAAGTAATTTCAACCTCTACTGTTTTAAATCAACTTATTTTAAGTTTTAATTTAACAATGAGCGTTTTATTTTTCTAAACTTGATGCGACATTTTTAGGTCACAAAAAGAAAGAGACACACAAAAGCAGAAAATCATGGATTTGCGGAAGATTTTCCTCCCTGGTAACTAGAATCAGAATAAAAAAAACAATTATTAACTAAAAATTGTAATAAGGTAACTGAGAATAGTAGAGGTTAAAACAACTTCCAACTTTCTTAAGCTTTGACTATTGACACTATTAGAGTGCACAGAATTTTAAAACTTTTCAAATTAAAGATTTGAAGGAAAAATCAAAATAAATTTTAGTCGTTTGCCTCTTGACAGAGTTATAGTAAACGTCATAAATGCGAAAAATCTTTTTTCAATGGATGCAAAAAGATCGCGATTTCCACAAATGAACGAATTAAAAGGTTAAAAAAGCGACATATAAAAGGATTAATTCAAGTAAAAATGTTTTAAATTAACATTTTAAAGTTCTTCGGTAAACATAATAGTGATAGCAATAAAGTAATTGAAGCAAAATTTAAATTAAATCAGTGACTTAAATTAAAATTTTTTGTCTGTCATAAAAAAGAGAATTTTGCTTGAAAAATTTTAATTTTCGATTTTAATAGAAATAAAAAGACATTTCACTTATTTGCCCCTTAATAAAGTCAAGTACGCACCAAAAATCAGAAAAATTCTATTCCCAAATCGGATGTAAACAGATTGCATCATTTAAAATGAAGGCGTCATAAGTATAAAAACGGCAAATAAAACAATGTACTAAAGCAAAAAAAGTTAAAATGTCCTTTTAACAGGTCTACTTGATCAATATTATTAATAATTATCGACTTAACCGTCGAAAATTTGGAGTAAGGAAAAAAAAATCGGATGCAGGAAGATAGAAGCGTAGCAAAAAATACTAGATTTCCAGTATTAACACGTGAAAAAATACCAGAATTCTGGTATAAACGCAATCTTGGGATTAATAGTACAAGAAAATACTCAAGGGCTTGTATTCATAGAATTAAAAATAAGGAGTTAGTAAGGAGATTATAGCAAAGTTCAGGAGTTTTAAGGGCCCTTATTTTTTCTTGTTAAAAAGCAGGAGTTTATAAGGAGTTTGTAAGGAGCGTACGAACCCTGTTATGAGAAACAATTCATATAATAACCAAAAATTTACCTTCATAAGTTCAAAATAAAAATGTACATATTTTCTTTACACATTCATCTTTGGGGTTATCAGCTTCATGAGCATAGTCAAATAACTAAGATCATTAATTTCACTTGATTAATGTAAAAAAGTTGACAAGGTATTTTGCAGTTAACAAAAGAAAAGATCCACATAAAATTATGTTTTAGTACCGGGGGTCAAAAAGTGTAGAGTAAAACTGTTTTGCAAAAACTATGCTAAAATCAAACAATCAGATAAAATATAACTTACCTCACAAAAACACACCCCATCATAGCAGTCACCATGACCAGAGCAACCATTTGTACATGTTACATTAAAGTTAGTCATTTTTGTCCAGAAACTGGGAAGAACAAGTAATGCAGAAACTTCATTAGCTGGCTGAGTACAATTAACCATTCTGAGACTTGACCTAACCCAGCTCCTCTCAGGCAAGACTCAACTATAAAAAGTTAAAAAAAAAAAAATCAGAATTTTTATATTTTTGCTTCACACAAGAATTTAATTTCAAATTGTAATAATACGCTTATTTGATAAAACAGTTATAGATACAAAAATCAAAGATCAAAGTGATGTGTAAGCAGAAAAGAGTTTTAGGGGTGAAGGTGAACTAAAAAGTTAAAAAAAAAAATCCCATATAAACTTAGCACCAATTATTTTTGAACATATAGATATGCTTTGCAAGAAACTTCTATACTTCTCAGTTCAAACTCCACTGCTCCACATTAAGTTTATAACACTTAACTTGCAAACTCAGCGTGACTAACTTCTGCAATCTTAATGCAGTCTTAATTTTAAAAAAAAATCGCTAAAGACCACCGCTCGCTGTTTTAAAATTTTAAGCTCTCTACTCTAATGAAAAATGATGCTCAAACATTTATCATTTTTATACTTTTTCCTAATTTCTCACAATTTTCGAGTTTTTAGATTGTGAAGAGAAGATTTTTCTACAAAAGTATTTAATATCTTTTAGCACTTGTTTAAAAGGAGTTGGACCAAAAGGGGGGAAATGCCCATGTTTTCAAGTTATTGTTTGTTCTAGTGTGGTTCAGGTGAAATATTTTGGAAAATTTGCGTTTTAAACTAAACTCTCCTACTAAGAAACAATGTAAATCTCAGCTTGACATAGAAGGCCTGAATTTTTGTCTAGTGCCAATATTACTGAATACAGACTATTAATACTGTAAATTCAAATTTGCCTTTCTTTCTCTTTTAGCAGCCTACTTACAGCAATCTTCCTGCCAAGCGGATTTTTCCCGGTTTTTATGAGGCTAAAATATTTTTTTCGCCTTTTAAAATACTTCTTTAATATTTCAATTTCAGCTTTAACAATAATGTCAACCTACTGCATAGCAATTATGAATTATGTGTAAAATTTAGGACTTTTTGCTGTTTTTTTTAAATGCGTCAGCCGTTTTTTTTACGCATTTAGAAAACCGATTGTATTTGCTTCAACTTAACGCAAGTTTTGTGTGCTGCGTGATTCTACCTCTTGAACATTTTTATATAACCGTTTCATATTTTTTATTTCCTGGAAAAATATTTGCATACTCATCATTTTATCATGCAGCTGGCTACTGGAAAATACATGTTCCAATTCCTAAAATTTAGGAATTATTTCATTAGTAACAAGCCTTTTTTTTTATAATTTTGGCAATTGTATCAGACAATAGTTATAACAAATCCATGCTTAACACTTTTCAAAGTAAATTCACAGAAACAACTAGTGACTCCTTCAACTCCTTGGGCCATTCATAATCCTACTTATTAAACATCAATGCCACTTCATTTATAGGGTAGTAAAACATCAGCATTTATTATTCTTAAATTAATATTTGAAAGACAATAAAAATATGGAATTTTTATTACTTGGAACTTAGTTTTTTATATCTATCATCTGCAATACAGGTAAGACCATGTTGAAAGGTTTAAAATATAAATTACATCCTTATTTTTATCCGACAGTAGGAATAAAGAATGATATGTTTTTAATATTTGAGGTAAGTTATACTTATAAGTTATATCTTATCTTTTCAGATTTGTAAGAAATGTAGGATTGTTCTCAAGCCTGAAAATATAAAACTAAGAGCCGAAGCCGGAAAAATGTCCCCCCTAGTACAAGAAACTGTGAGACAGCCTTATACGTCTCAATTTCTAATGTTTGAGCCATCCATTTAAAAAAAATGTTATTGAATATTATGGATGTGGCTTATCTTTTCAAACATACAATACAGTAAAAGCTCGACTATCCGGGATGTTTGGGAAACACCAATTTCCCGATACGCAAATTTTCAGTGAGTAAATTACGGCTCATTATTTCACCTAAGCTAATAATGTTTTAAAACAGTGTTTTATCTGGAATCTAGAGAATAAGGCTCGACCGATGCATCGGCCAGGCCGATGCATCGGCGCCGATGGTTGAATTTTTTCCCATCGGCCATCGGCATCGGCCGCCGATGCTAACATGGAAAAAACATCGGCCCATCGGCCCCAAAAATATCTAAATGCCGATGCCTGGCCGATGTTTTCTTTTGTTTGTTTTTTTTCAAGTTTTCTTAAGAGGGAATTTTATTTCTCTATTTTTTACTTCACGATTAAAAGTTCGTTCAGCGTGCGCGTTCGGCTTGATGGAGCAATAGTAAAACAGAGAAATGAAATTTTACCGAGAGTGACGGTAGTTCCCGCTCGTAAAAAGCCAAGGGCATCTATCAAGTGTGGGAGTTGCTAATTTCAGCAGCTCCGGTAAATTTTTAAGATTGCTTACATGTAAATGTACTCATTGATGTTAGTGCAGCTATTTTAATTTTGCATTTTCCTCTGTGAAAAGCACTTGACAGTAATTCTTCTTTTGTTTTTACTTATTGTTACTTAACTTTCCTTTTTTGAACAAAGGAAGCACCATACTTACGTGAAACAGAAAATTTAGAGCAGAAAAGTTCAAATCTCTGTTAGTTTCCCTATTCCGATGAATGCAGATTTTCATACTGTTTCAAACTAAAACCTGAATTTCTGCTGAACTTAAAACCCAATAAGATTTTCTGTTGTACCATCTGAAAGCTAGTAAAATGGGCCAGTTTTTAGTAGATTTGACCGGTTGTAGCTCATACGGTTGTTTTTGAAAATATCGATTGAAAACTTGGGTGTCATTTTAATTCTCAGTGTTTCCGATGTTTAAAAGCTTGTAGCTCGCTGTAAAGTTCAACAATCTTCAGGAAAAAGGTGTCATTTTGTACGATTTAGTCTATTCTTTCCGAATATGTCTTCATTTTGTATGTATATCCTACAGAAACTTCAAAAATCAGTCTTTTTCTCAGAATATATTTTCTTGGCCCATTTTGGGTGGTTCTGTGTTCCGCCTAGGCTGTTCTATAACCCCCTTACGTATGGCAGATTAGGTCAAATTCATCCTGTTAAGTTAATATTAACTACGTGTAAATTTCCTCTTTTTTTTTTTTTTTAATTGTAGCTGCGTTTTAAGAAGCTCTTTTTTTTCATTGTTATTTATTTTTCAATAAAATAAGTTATGTAACTGTCGCAACTTTTAACGAACATGCAAACATTTCTGTTCATACATTTTAAATAAGTATAACGAAATTCAAGCTATGACTTAGTTTTGTGTTTTATCTGTTGCCTTTTTTTGTTTAACTTAATTTTTTAAAAATGTCTTAAAGAACTTTTCCACTCGTAAAGAGTAGTGTAATTTGTTGACTGAATCACAGTTTTTTTTTTTTTAATGATTGAACAACATAATGTAAAGTTCTTTTACCAAGTTTGGTGTATCTAACCCATATATTATTGCTGAAGTCTTGGTTTTATGGTTATTTTAAACAATGAAGCAGTTACTTATTATTGAACACAGTGTCCGTTTCAAATTTTTATCTCAAATGTTTGCGTACATGTACGTACGTGGAACATACGGAATTGCTTTACAGAGATTCATGTTACATATATCGACAATTTAAATAAGAATTTTGTCAAACACCGCCCATCCGATACCGAATTCAGCATCTTATTTTTTTCTCCGTCTTTGTTGTATCTTACTTTGTTTTTTATAAAAAAAATTGCGATTATATCACTTAGTTGTCGCCAATTTATGATATTAGTCTGCATTGAAATTAAAATTGATTAGTCAGAAAAAGAAAAAGTAAAAAGCACATTTGGAACATCGGATTGCAGCTAAGAAAGTATCTGTATAACTACACCCAGTACAAATGAGTTCTCAACTTACTACGTCTCTCTCTCTCTCTCATACAGATTTTGTCGAGTGGTAGTAAAATAGAAATTTAGGCCAAAATTTGAATGACTGAGGAAAAAGTAGAAAGAAATGAGTATGTGACCCATTAAATCTCTTATAAACATTTATTTTCTAATCGTTTGATTTTTTTAACTATCGGCCATCGGCATCGGCCATCGGCCGATGGAAGAGCGAAATAATCGGCCATCGGCCAACTTTGAACAATCGGCATCGGCCCATCGGCCAAAAAATGCCATCGGTCGAGCCTTACTAGACAATTAGGAATGATCATTCCTGTTAATTTCTTAAAAATGTCAATTTTTTGCTGATTTTCGAAAAAGTATGAATTTTCCGGAAAATTTTAAACAACGTGAATGTTTCCTACATAAATAACATAAATACCATACTTAATTGCCTATAAGTTGATAATTTTAGGTCAAAAAATGAAGCTGAATGTTAAGGGGTCGACTTACACGCAGGGCAGAATTTCCAAAACATTTTCCTGAAAAATTCTTGGAAAAAAACGCTCAAAAACATACATTTTCCTGTTTTTAGTGCAACACTTTTAAACAAGTGCTAAAGGAGTAAATACTTACACATTCTGCTGTAATTTTGCATGGTCTGATTGTAAAATGAACACTAAATAATTACTGTAAAATGCTGATGGCGCAAAAAGTGCGTGAATTGTTGTACTTCCGAACTTTGAATGTTGTGAATGAATGCTCATTTCTTTTTAAAAAAATGCAATGTAGATACAGTGCAAAATTTTATTGATATAAATTCAAAATTAAAGCAACAGGTTAAAAAAATCATAATAGCGAAAAATTCTTTTCAAAAATCACAATCGCAAAAATGAAGCTTTTCTCTGAAAAAGAATAAAAGTTGCTCCATTTTAAACGTAATAATGGTCACTGCAGTTAATTTCCCATCTTTTTGAAATGTTAACCTTAAAAAACTTCCTGATTTTTTTTAATACGTAAGGGCTTCATTTATACGCAGATTTTCAATTTTTTTCCAGATTTTCCTCCTAAAAAAGGGAGAGGGGGTTGATTTGTACGCGTAAATGACTTATACATCAGTATATACGATACTTGTCTTTAACTCAAGTAATTTAATGAAAAAACAAGGTTTAAAGTCGGAAAATCTACTTTTTTGCTGAATTCAAAAATTGAGAATTTGACGAAATTTTCAGTTACTTGAGCATTCCGGTTACTTGAATGCGGGATAAATGAGCTTTTACTGTAATTCCGTAAACAAAATGTGTTAATTTAACTGCTCACTTAAATATTGAATAATGATCAACTCATTGACTAGAATTATTTTTTCATATTGCTTTTAATGATTTAGTTATTTATTTTATTTCAAACTTGATACCTATACCCGAGTCCAAGCGGCTTTAAGCTGGTTTTATCAGCGGTCAACAGGGGTTGATCCAGATCGAAACTAAGTTCAAAACTAAGTTGCTTAAAATGCATGGAGGGTTGTGGCAAAAAATTGATGGGCATGAAAAGAATGCATGTAATACTAGTAAACCATATAGAAAATAAAATTATTTTATCGCATATACACAAGAAAATAAGTAGCTAGATATTGTTATTAAAAATTATTGCCAGTTGTCTGATATCCTGAATGTAGAGTTTAACCTAGTACCTGGAAATTGGTGCTGTGCGTTATGATGCCAAATATTTCCAGAAGTTTTATCCATTACAAAATATTCCATAGAAGTCAGTCTAATGCTTAAATCAGGGAGATACTGTAAATCGCCAAGTATCATGACACTCTACACTACAAGTTTAACAAAGTTGTGAAGAAAATCGATGCTCTAGAAGTAGCAGGGTTTCATGGGTAGTTTGCATTTCTGAACAATGTTGATAATAAGAACTAGAGGCATTTTCATTTCTCTTTTCTTTTTCTTAAATTTCAATTTTTGTATAAATTTGCAAAGAGTTTTCAAGCTCTTGATTTTTTTCATTATTTGTTTTCAAATTATGCATTTTGCAACTGTTTGATAATAAGCTTCAAAATGAGTGCATATTCCTTATAACATTATTTAAATGTAATTAAATAAATTAGTGTTTATTTGCTCAAAAATGTATAAGAAAAGTGCTAGGGATGCACCATAATCGGCTCCTTTGCCAATTATTTATAATTGGCCAAATTTTGCCGATTAATCAGCGAAAAAATATTTTTTTAATATTATTTTCCAAAGCATACCTTCAATAAGGAACTATGATAATTTAACTTAGTAACAGTGAATACCTTTCAGCAAGCATTACTATAAATTAGAGATGAGTTCGGGCTCACTTTTGAAGGCCCGAGCCCGCCCAAGCCCGAGAATTTTTAATCCGAGCCCGCCTGAGCCCGAGTGATATTGTTTTGTTTTGAGCCCGACCCGGCCCGAGCCCGAGTGTATCAAACATCAATATATATTTTTAATTTCCACTTGGGATGCACTGCCATATGGTATATCGTAATAGAAATCGCAATATATTATAAGTGGGTGCTATCTTTTTGAATATTTATTATTATTATTGTTGCCATTAAGAAAAACTGTTCTCACGCTCTTTAAGTACCCCAATATTTTATTCCATGAACGTTGTATTTGTATAAAAATTGACTATCTTAATATGAGATCGAGCCCGAAAGTTGCTTGAAGTTATAGGGCCCGAGTCCGGCTCGGGCTCGGGCTTGGGCTGAGCCCGGCTCATCTCTACTATAAATTATTGTTAATTCTATTAACAATATGAAAATTAGCTGAAAAAAATTGGATAAAATTTTGAAATTACTTTGGAAAAGTTAGGAAAATGGGACAAAAGTAGTAATGCAGAAATAAATTAATCACTGGTATTTCTAAAATTGATATTGTAAAAGAAAAAGTGATGTAGAAATTGATAATTTTAAAAATTATCATTAATCGGCCAAGCGAATTAGTTAGCAGGTTATGAACAACCAATTAATCAGTATAAAGCAGTCAGTAACCACCCCTAAGCAAGGGCTAATACAGAAACATGCAATACACCACCAACTCGGCTATTTCGATCCATAGACAGCTCTTTCGAACATATTCTGCTCTCATCAGCATGGAATACGAAAGTAGTCGAGTTGGAGGCAAAAATCCTCTTATATAGCAAAGAGAGCCGAAAAAACTGGTAGCTAATATGAAATTAGAATACGAGCGATCTTTTTTTTTTGCAAATTCTTTTATAACTTTTTCATTAAAGTTTTTAATATTATTGATTAAACTTTTTCCTGTACTGAGCATAGTTGAGGCTGATAACCTATTATCTGACGTGTTTCGAGTGAATCTGTTAAATTTTCTCTGGTATGACGACGACCTTCTGTTCGTCGAAGCCAGAGCAATGTTAAAACCTGGAGCAGAACGAATTTTTTATTAGCATTTTATTCGGACAAAGATAATAATGAATAAGCAATGCCCAGAAAATGCTTAACAGTGATCATTTCATACAGTAACATCAAATAATAAAGCAGCGAAAAGAAAAAAATCAGCATGCATATGCAAGTTATCGGTTACTAAAGCTTCACAGGAGCTGCAACGGGTGCAGCCCACAGAGCGGTTGAAATGCTGAGCATGCGTAGAAAGCTTTTTAGCGAACTCAAAGGAGCTGCTTGCTGTGCAGCGCTTTACAGAAAGTATGAGAATTTTTTTCACACTTTAGTTGAGGCTGTAAGATAGACTTGACTGATAGGCGTGCGCGCATGTGTGTAGCAAAATCTCCCGTTGATGTAAAACTATGGATTTCATATGATTTATATTCACTTAGGATCAGAATAAAATCAAATGTGAATGAATTAATAACTTAAAAGCGTATTTTTCGGAAAAACTACTGGGGATGCTGCAGCCTTGCAGCGCCTATGGACGAGCAGCCACTGTTATAAGGCTATCCAGCATTTTTTATACCATTAATATTGAATTTCAAAGTACATTAATCACTCTAAAGTCAGGCTCCTTCTTGTGGGAGATCAGGAGGGGGATCAATTGTCCTCCCCTGTTTTTGTGAAATAATTGTATTCACATGCAAGTGGGAGCAATAGTTTCTGTTTCTTGAGTACAATTTTATTGATTTTATAACCCCCCCCCCCCGGGAAAAATTTCGAAATGATAGGCCTGCCAAAAGTGATTACTTTCTGTACTTCAATGACACTGAACGACTATCAGTAAAATGTAAGAAGATTCCCTTTATATGAAATAAAACTTCATGAGAAAGTTCATTAACATTAAACAGCTAATACTTCTTCATGTTGGGTCACTACGTAGCCCCCTAACAACAGAATTTCTTCTGAATATTTTAAACATTTTTACTTTATATTACCTCATCAAAAATCAAAACTGTATTACATTATAGCAGGGAGTAAACAAAACTTGATCAAAAATGAAATACACTAAATTACACGGAATCTTAAGCCATCAAATTGTCATTTAAAACATCAGCTTTGTTGTCAGGATGTTGCACTTGTATGTGGTAATGCTAATATTCAAATCAATATACAGAAAGAATTTTACCTGTCGCACATGCAACTCGTGTCTCTTACGATTGCAATTAATTTTGACATCACTTCTTTTGTAGACAACTAACTATTTCTTTCTACTAAAAGAGAAAGAAGAATCATAACAGAACATAAACATTAGCCTCCATTAAAATTTGAGTATTTGACAGGAATGCTGGGATACGATGCACCAAGGAAGATTTCCTATACAAGCTGTTGCCAAATTGAAACAAATTTAATGATAAGAGAATGCCTTCTAGAGGCATGGCTTATTGAAGCTTGTGACGTTACTCAAAAGCACGGCTTCGTTAGATGGAGGACTTCTCGTGTAGAGTAGAGCTCCGTGTAGGATTTCATTTATAAAAGGCAGTATTTTGATATTTTTTAAAATGGAGAGGGAGTTTACCCCCCCCCCTCATACCTCAGTCTTAAGTCATTTACAAATCCTAGAATAATATTTTATCTACATTGAAAGACTTATGACCTCCTACCCCGGAAAACTAAATTATGGCTGCACAATTGACCGAAACGTTCATTCATTTTACAACTTATTTCGAATCAACCTTTATTCTCCCTTTATTATGCTTTACAGGGCAAAAAGTATTAAAAAAGAATTTTTTTCTAAAATTGATTTATGACATGCCACGCATGTCAGGTTTAAAACTAAAATAATGCTCAGTAACAGGGGTGGTCTTTGGTTGAGTCAGTGGCGTAACTTTAAATTTTCGGCCCATCCGTAAAATCGTATCCCCCCCCCCTCCCCAAGAATAATATATGTCGGTATTTTTTTGTACAATCAGGCCCGTCGCAAACTCAAGAAACTTGATAGGGTACAAGTTTGGCGACCCATTAGTGTTTTTAAACACGACTCACACACGCATAAAGCATAATAATAGAAAGAGATAGGATTCATCTTCTGGTTTACCCATTCACTGATCCAAGTGAAAAATGTTTTCTACCGCAAAGCGGACGCACCGCGCATCACTCACCGATTCCATTTCGCTACCAGTGGCGGCGCTAGCTATGGGGCAAGGGGGGCAATTGCCCCCCTGTCGGAAACGTCTTGCCCCCCCCCCCATCGGGGAAAATTTCTAACTTCGTCGGGAAAATTTTCCGACGATCAAATTTTCCGACAGAAATCTAAGTGCCGAAAACTTTTCTGATTCCGACAGATCAGTAAAATTATTGCAATAAAATCATTCAACTGAAAAAACTTTATTTTTTCTTAAGATATTCTCATTATTTGACAAAATATGCAATTCCAGACTAATTTCGAACACGAGAACCTTCAGGACTTTTTGTTCAAGTGGGAAAGGAAAATTTTCCCTTTTCTTTTTCTAACCAGAGGTCCGCACCCGCAAATCGCCAGCAGGGTGGCAAGTCATTGTCACTTTCTGAGAATCTGAGCTGGACACTTGTTTCTTCAGGGCCTTTGCCACCAACTGCCGAGAAGGGGTGGGTGATACTTGAGAATCGGGGAAGGGACGTAGACCCGACGACTGTGTGAAGTAAGGAAAAGACATCCCCCCAGCTGCTGAAGGGGCTGACTATCTCCCTCAAGACTCCGGAATTGCGAATTGCATCGCCAATCACTATTGTATGATTGCACATCGTCAGACAGTTTTAATTAGTGTAACAGGTGTCGATCGAGGGGGGGGGTGATTTTTGGCGGGAGCTCGAAGGCTTCGGCTTCAGAGAAGTAGAAAGAGCAGTTTACGAAAGAAAGACGTTTTCGTCGAAAGAATTTTTTTCCTGTCTTTCGTATCCACTGGACTTTCTCTCCATCATCGGGCCTTTTGGGTGTGGATCTCCTGTTGTCCTTGAACCTTATGATGGGTTGACTGAAACGTTTCCCTTCATCAACAAGGTAACAAACAGAAATTATTATGGTTTGCTTTTAATTTCCTTTTGTTTTTTAAATTAAAACGCATGTGTTCTTTGTTTTAAAATACATGTCAATAAATGGGAAGCATATCTATAAATCGTAGCAAACGCTTTAATTAACTGTCCCATTATGAGATTACCGTTGTATGATTTTTCCATTAATATATTAAATGATAGTAGCAGGATGTAACTGCTGTTGGTTGTTTGTAATGCCTTTATAACATTTAATCTAAAAGTAAAAATTAATTGCACCTACATTAATTTTAGATGTTTTACTGTGCACAAAAAAAAAAAAAAAAAAAAAAATAATTTGCACTTTAGAAAACATATTTTTGCTTTTCTTTGGTTCGAATTTCAAGCAAATAGGTAAACAAATGGAATCACACTGTTGCGCACTTCTTTAACACAGGGTCGTTCTCCCGATCCCCTGCCAGTTTTTCAGGTAAGGAGTCGTCAATCTCATTTTGCAATGTGAAAAAAAGGAAAAACCTTCCCAGTATTAAAAAATAAATAAATAAAATATAAAATGTATAGAAAGACATGAATCAAGATTATTACGTTTTTTTTCTGTAACATTTAGATAGGAAATGTGATTTTTAAATCTTAGTTAAGGATTTCCTATAATCTAACTTCTAACTAAAGAAATATTATTTCGAATGTTTTTTAACCGAAAGGAAAAGTACATCATAGAAACCTTTGCGAGCAGCAGTTGAAGTAAATAAATAATAACAATAATACAAATTGTGATTGCTTCATTGGGGCAGCTGACCAGGGCCATAACCGAGAGAAAATCTGGGTGATTTTTCATCAGTTAGGTCACCGAGCCGCCTCCCCCATTAAACTTACACTACTCTAATTCCGTTCACAGAAACATATCAAGGACTTGCTGATTTATATAAGTGTTTCTTATAAAAAATTATAACTTATAAATTTGGAGAATTATGACAAATTTAGCAAAGGAAGTTTTTAAATGAGGGTGAGGTTTAATCGAAAAAATAGGGGGGAAAACATTGGTTCAGTTTTTTTTTTTTTTTAATCAAGCTTGTTAATACTGGCCCCTCAAAGACAATATTTTTTCACTTGTTCATCAAGAGTTTAAATAGCAGAAAGCAGAGAAAACAAAGCTTCCATAAAAAAAAAATAATACAATAAATAAATAAATAAATAAAAAACTTTTGTCTAACGATTTAAGGCATTACACTCCATATATGACATACGATATTATACTCTAGAATATCTAAGAGTGCGTGAAAGAATGATATAATATCGCGATAAAATAAATTATATTGCGACCAGGGTTGTCAGATTTAAGAGCTGTAAATACGGGACAGGCTCTTGGGGGGGGGGGGGGGGGCGAATGGAGATATTATGCCAAAAATTTGAATTTTAACAACCTTGACTTTTATATTAAACGTTTCTCACAAATTAATGAAGAAAAAAATACACAATGATCATGTGAAGAAAAAGTTCATTTTACCATTGCATAGTTATTTTTCGTCATGAATATTAGTGGGAAAAGGTTTAACGGGTAATTATTGCTAAAAATTCATATTTCCCTGTTATTTACCCACTTTTCCTGTCGCAGGCCCATCATTCCAGATTTTGCTGGGGAGGGGGGGGGGGGCAAAAGGTAAATGTTTCCAAATTTCAATGTAAATTATACAAAGAAAATAGCCCACTTATATGTAAATACATTGATTTCCCTAGAAAGGAGGCCATTGACCACCTGTCCTGATGTCCCAAATGACGGGCCTGTCTTGGAGTGAAAAATATAATAGTCGCTTCTACTGATGACTAATGTTTAGTATGTACTTTTTTAAAAAGCTGGACGTACCAATGGGGAAATTTGAATGCAAAATAGTTTTGATGAGTCATTAATAAAAATTTTGATTACAATTGAGTAGGCATAGAATTAAACCTTACTGCTTGAATTCACTATAAGAAGTTAGCCTGGAACAAATAAAAAAAAAAAATCAATATTCAATATTTATTGGGGAAAACTACAGTTTTGTCAATATTATAACATGATAATTACTCTTATATAATGTTGGAAAATTCCTTTTTTTCAAAAATTATATCTGCTACTTGATTTTACTGCTGCAATAATTCTTTCTAAGTTTTGATGGTCTTTAGGTTGCCATAAAGCTCACTGTAATTTATATTGCTGTCACTCATTGTAAAAATTATGTATCTTAATGATTTTAAAACGCGTATTTGTTTGCGAAATGGAATAACATTTATTTACATCTTTTAGTACAAAAGCGAAGTGAAGCAAATTTCAAAAGATTGAAATCGATTGATTCAAAAAATCTAGTGACTAATAGTAGCTGAACACATATATTTCTAATATAATTGAAAAATTGAGAAGGGCTGTTGAAAGAATAAGACTTAGTAAAATCATTTACAAGGAGATACACACCACTTTTACAACGAACTTTTGTTGAATTGATTGGCACAATAATTTCTACTCTTCATGAATAGAACACTAACATTACTTCAGAACAGGAAAATATTATAATTCAATCAATTTTGTTATCACTTTATTTCACTTTTTTTGTTTTACTTCATTTTTTTTCTGAAAATGATATTTCGTTTTGAAAATACTGCTTCTAGCCAAAATACGGGACTTTAGCCGTCCCGTATCAAAGTTCTCGGGACGCGGGACAATATTTCAAAGAACGGGTCTGTCCCTTGAAATCCGGGACGTCTGGCAACCCTGATTTACATACACAATAAATGAATATTTATTAAATTTGTATAGAATTGTAAGAGAATATTAGAATAAGAAACTATGCGAATGAATTTGCTGCACCTAATAAATAGCTATCTTGGACGAATTTCCTTCAAAATTTTTATAATATCATGGTAGAGGATTGAACAGCTTATTCTACAAAAAAAAAAAAAAAAAAAAAAAAAACAATCACAGGAGCTAGAACAGTTTATTGTGAAAACTTAAAATGAGACTTAGGTTTTAAAAGAAAGGAGGAGGTGGGGAGGAAACACTAATTTTGAAAATATTTACTTTTTAGGACTTGAAACTAAAAAAGGGATCTTACGCCAATATTCCATCACAGTGTTTATGTACTACACACAGTATTTACTGTGTGTAGGCTTAATGTGCATGCAAGCAGATGATCTAACCAACAGCACTGCATGTTCTTTTTCATTCAAAATATCAATTGATTTTTACTCACTACTTATTGGTACAATGGAAGGCGGTTAATTGATTCAGCCGCTTTAATGCATCAAATTGTCAAAAACAGATCAAAATCCAGTCTCAGTAAATTAGCTACATTATTGAATCAGCCGTTTTTTTTTAATCAAAACTATTTGAAACAAACATGATTAATATAAGTCAGTGGTGGCCAACCCGCGGCACGCGTGCCACAATGTGGCACGGCACAGCAGTAACAGTGGCACGCGAAGATTTCTTGAAAAAAATTCCAAAATTTAGGGGAAAATGTCGACCTGAAAAACATTGATAAAAACTAAAACCCTTGAACTGATAAATATAATGATATTACGACGATTAAGTGTCAGGAGGCTGGCTCAAAGTACTTAGCGTTAGCTTCGGACATCCAACGAAAGCTGTGACGCTACAGACAATGCTCTGTAAAGCATATTTGGGCGTGACACGAATGAAAGTTTCGGTGCTGAAGAAGGGATTCTTGATCTGCAATAGTTTCAGCTACGGGTGATGACATTTTTTAAAAAGTTAACTCTGCAAGTAAAATTAAGAAACCAGATTGGACAAAATTCGGTATGGTTGCACAAATGAAGATCCTTAAACTGTTTTGGTTACATTACTTGAAAATAATTTGGAAAAAAAAAAACCTTCATAAGTATCATCGAATTATTTATCACAAACTCCTTGCCAAAGAATGACACATTTTCTCTGCTTGTGACCCTGTAGAGTTGACTGTATTAACAAACTACGAGTTAGAGCTCTGAATGTATTGTGAACTTTCCCAGAAGAAAGAGGATAGCATGGCAAGTTACTCCTTCATTGAAATGTGCAATAGCTATCCAAAGGAAAAATAGTCACAAGATTTTAGAATATTAGCGAATGTGTTTTTTAAAATGTTTGGAAGGAAAGCAATGAGTACTTGCTACTTAAGAATGAAGAACAGCAAATGAATTTAGCTATGCCATCGCTTATTATCCGGCGTTTCAGTAATTTAAATTTAAGATAGTACAAAAAAAAGTTTCCTAAATCAGTATAGACCATCTACATTCTTTTATGATGAAACTTCAGTTTCTTTCTCTCTACTTTGGAGAAAAAAGAATAAAACATTAAATTTAATACTGAAAGTATCAACCCAAATTTAATAATTTTCCAATGATATATGGAGAAATTTTACACCTATTTTAAGTATACATTCAGTATTTGGTTTCATGATCTTCTGGATCATAAAAAAAATGTTGATATTTTCAAATTCTTTGTCTATTTTTCTGCAAGACACTACCCTTTACCCACCTGAAATCCAAATCATATTTACTGACCTTATGCATTGGTAATCAAATATAAGAGCTTACTTCAACAGAAAGTGATTCACGGAATATAGAAATTTTGAAATTTGTACCAATAATTTTTTTTCCACCTTTACACACTTTAGCCGTCTGATGCTGCTGTAGATTTGGTTCAAAATACGCTTCTAAACAAATATTTTTGTTATGAATGCTGAAAAAGCTAAATACCGTTGAATATTAATTGATAGCACTTAAACTTCTTAGTATTCTCAAGAAATCATCCTAAAGTTAAAGACATGGTAGAAAAGATACAGACTCATAAACCACATTAAGTACAGACTGTTTAATTTCTGGAATAGCATTTTTTTTTTTAAGCATAAGCTAACTGACAGAAGTTATGAAAGTGTCTATTAACGATAACTCTTAAGTTCGGACTTGTCTTATCTTTATTAACATTTAGATTTCAATTGCTCAGATTAAAAAAAAATGTGTTTCATTTGAGTAAAAATTACATAGTCAGTCAACCTAAAATCCATTTTTAACTTTAAAAAAAAATTAGTTTGTTGGAAAAATACAATGTGGCACGCTGGGCTTTTTCTCTCCGAATAGTGGCACTCTCCCTAAAAAGGTTGGCCACCCTTGATATAAGTGGTGGCCACTGTAGTACTTTTTATAATATAAATAATAAAATACTCTTAACGATGAAAAGGAAAATAAAGATACTTGTCGAACTTACTATTTTATTCACCCCTGCCTTCTTGAAATGTATGTAAATTTTCTCTAGAAACTAAGTTCAGTATTTTCCACTTGATTTTAAAAAATGTATTGTTTTAAATTAACTTTTCTTGTATTTAGCAAGAACCGTAAATGATATAACTAATAAAATGTGCTCCAAAACTCAAGCAGAAATAATATTCTGCAGTTAGATTATATGAACTGCATATACAAATACTCTTGATAAATCTGATGTGCTAAGTATAGTAAGTTCAAAGTATTTTTATTAAAAATATTCATTATGTACTTTCTGCACATTTGTTTAGTTCTTAGCACAGACTTTAGTAATAACCAATGAAATGTACTCTTAATAGTGCAAAAAAATAAAATAAATAAAATAAGATTGAGAAAATATTATCATGTGAAATAAATTTCAGAAATTGAAAACCATCAGTTGCTGAGAACTTAACACTGGCAATAAGGAGGTTATAAGAGGTTTACTGTATGTTCACATTAAATTCTAGTTTATGTATTCTTGGAAAATAACTGTTTTTAAATTAGCCTTTACATGTTTATTTTTGAAAATACAATTTAAAGGGATCAAACTTTTTATTTTAGGGTAGAGTTTTTGAAACATATTAAGCAGAACGCTAGTGAACAGTTATCCAACAGTTTCATAGACCTTCTGACGCATCCAAAGTTTTGTATTTAATTGCTGAGTTCATTTGTTCGGTGATTTTTTTTCACTTTAATGTAACTATTAGTTTTATTTAATGGACTGCTTTATTTAGAAACAACATTATTGATTTCGGCAATATTTGACCAGAAAATAAATGCTTTGCTGTTTTGACTAGTTTGGTGAAACATTTTCGAAATGAGCTGTGCCATTATTATCTGGGCTTTTATTAACTTTCTTGGTTTATACTAGTGGTTATACCACATGTGTGGATCCAGAGAGGGAGGGTTATGACCTCTTCCTTAAAGGACCAAAGATTGCATAAAACTGCAATTTTGGATTTATATTTCAACAATATTGCAAAATAGCTCCGGTTCTCACATGAAAATTGCACTTTGACCCCCTCCCTTTCCAAAAGCTTCATCCTCCCTTGGGTTCCCAAAATGATCCACATGGACCCCCACAGGTTCACCAGCCTCGATGTCATTTAAACAAGTTATACTAACATTTAGTCATTCTATATGTGCAATATAGTGTCCAACACAATTTTTACCGCACTTTTTTTTTCTATTTTGAAATGCTAGAGTGTAAACATTGCATTTCTTTCCTAATTTTGGAACTGTGCCTAGATGGGTGGTTCACGGGCAGCGGACAAAATCTGGTAAGGATCCACGGAAGGAAAATGTTTGGGAATCTCTGGTGTATTCAAAAGCATGACTTGTTTCCGCTGAAATTTATTCTTTCATCATTACTTCGGAAAGATTTATGCTCCACGATGCATTAAGAATTTGTAATTTAGAAGTTGTTTTTTCAGTAGCTTATTGTGAAATAAATACTTGTATGTTTTCATGTTACACAAAACCAAAATAAGTAAGTGCATAATTTATCCGGATTTAATACAAGGCTTACAGAATCACATTTGAAGTTTTTCTGCATTTTACGATTGCCCACTGTTTACAGACTAATATTTTGGAAAAACAGAGGGGGAAACACCATTAAGTGATCTGATGATTGAAAATATCCCCTGCAAAAGTATTTCTTCATGTAAAAGAGGTGACGAATAAATCTGGCATTCCTTAGAAAAAATGTTGTCGCTACAAGGATGAAGAATGTGTCATCTATTATGTATCGTATTACCCCACGTTAGCTGGCATGCCGGAAAAAGTGAGGTTGACCTGTAGCCTGGAAATTCTAATTTTTCGGCATGCTGAATAATTTAAGATTCATTTTGCAACGAAATCAAAGTAAATTTCTACCCTTAGTTTCAACCGCAAAGTAAACCAGTGCTAGGAAAAATTATAATAAATTCCCAAAGTAACATTTTTCTCAAAAAGAAAACAATAAATTGCAAGTTTCCTAGATGAAAACAATCGTGGTGGTTTGATATCTTGCTTTCGTTTATTAATATTTTTAAAAAATGAACTGTTTCATATAATACTGTCTTCTCCGCTGAATCGGGTAACGGATAAACGAATACCCGCTTATACGAATAAAACACCCAGGAACCGATACCATAGACGCAATGTTAAAGATCACCGCTTAAACAAATGTCCCGCTTAATCAAATAATATTTCTTGGAATCGACAGTAGTCGTTTAAGCAGGGCCAACAGTACTAATAAAATGATCTATTCTGTTGTGCTAAGCAGAAAGGTGAATCTGCAGCTGAGCTCAAAATGAGAAATCATTTTTTAAAGTTTTATTCCTCGGTGTATTTCATTTAGATGCTACTTTTTCAGAAATTTTATTTCAATTTTTTTTATTTGCAAAGCACCATAAAACAAGGTATTTAGGTTATACATATATATGTTAAAAAAAATTACCAGCTGACAATAATTCAATTGTGATTGTAAAAATTGTGCAGATAAGACTTATGTGTTTAGGACTCCGGTATAGAACTTATATATTTTTTTGAGTTTAATATACAATTGTTATCTTATTAAAAAACTTCTTTCTTATCTTGGTTTTTCTGGCATGCCGGAAAGGACCAGGCAAGGTAGGGTGGTTCAAAAAAAAATTTTTTTTGCTACGGACCAAGGCGCACCCTACTTTTTTTTACATTTATGTATGAGATCACTCCCCTAAAATTTCAGCTCTCTACTCTTAATAGAAGATGGTGCTCAAACACCCTTCATTCTCCCGCTTTTTCGTAATTTTCACAATTTTTGAGTTTTTCACACTAAAGAGACTATTTTCTTGGAAGAGATTTCTTTTTCAATTATTCTCATTTTCCAACTCATAAATACTAGTTCAAACAATTGGAAAGTTTCTTAGTCGTTTGAATCTATATAGCAACACCTTTGATACAATTGATTATTTAGTAGATCGCAGCATACGATGTAGATTGCAGTACTAGCGTCACCCGGGGCAATTCCTGGTCAGCAAGTTTCTGGGGTAATTCCTGGTCACAGTCCTTTTTATGTCTTAATAATCCTTCAGCAAAATGAAAAAAATTCCAGAGGTACTCTGAACTATCTTCATTGCAATTCATCACTTAATTATGAGTTGACTGTGTATTTGCTTTGAAAAAAAAAATCTTTTTAAAATCGCTTGTTAAATTTCGTAAAACAAGATTGGCCTTAGTTTTGATACATATATACAAAGATCGTAATCAAACTCAAACTTCTGAATATTTTTCTTTTTCTTTTTTTTGATTGAATTAGGTACCATGTCAGTTACTGAAAATTAGTTTTGGATTTACCATTTTTGTTTTGAATAATTTGCAGGAAGGCTCCAAATAATGCCCCTGGCTACTGGGGTAATTCTTGGTCAGTGGGGTAATTCCTGGTCAGTCCTTTTTTGAATATTTATGAATTATTATTTCACCTATTATTGACATATGTCATTGATTTAAACTATATGTAACTCTGTGAGCCTTAACTGCAAAGTTAACTGTAACCGCAATGTAACATTCTTATCTGTTAATGATAAGTATACGATATACTGAATTTTTCTTTATTAAATTTCATCCAATTATTTTATAAGTTTTAATAATTATTCTTAATTATACTAAGAGAAATGCTTAATTGTAAATGCATTGTACTATTCACTTAACTGTTCACCTTAACCTGTTCATAACAGACAGAAGCATGTGCTCAGTGTGTATGGTGCATGTGCACCATATTTTTTATTGACCTATTTATTTGGTAGGTGAAGATTCATTCACAACAGATATAAAAGTTGTAGCTATTGCATACAAAGTGTATAAAAGGTATTTTGGCTAAGTTTTATTAAGTAAAGCTATTATGTTGAAAACAATTGCATTCTTCCTTAAAAAAACTAAATACAGTGTTTAATTAGCTATATACAGGGTGTCCACTCCAATCGTGGACCAATAGCTAATTTCTAAACCGTTAGAGATACGCATATAGTTTATTTAGGAAAAAATCTCCAAATTATGAAAGGAATTTTGGGTCTATTCAATGTTTTTCAAAAAATCAAATTTTGAAAGAGTTACGAAATTTAAATTTTTATACAGCCCCCCAGTCCTATCAATCATATTTAGTAAAACATTCTTGACACTGTAACGTTTAAAACTAAAAAAAAATCACTCTTCTACCACAAAAATTGACCGAGTTATGACGTTTTGAAAAATCAAGATTTTGAAGGATTTCGCATACGGTCCCTTAAGCAATCGCTCGGTGACGTCATGAAATAATGCAAAATCTTGATTTTTCAAAACGTCATAACTCGGTCAATTTTTGTGGTAGAGGAGTGATTTTTTTTTAGTTTTAAACGTTACAGTGTCAAGAATGTTTTACTAAATATGATTGATAGGACTGGGGGGCTGTATAAAAATTTAAATTTCGTAACTCTTTCAAAATTTGATTTTTTGAAAAACATTGAATAGACCCAAAATTCCTTTCATAATTTGGAGATTTTTTCCTAAATAAACTATATGCGTATCTCTAACGGTTTAGAAATTAGCTATTGGTCCACGATTGGAGTGGACACCCTGTATATAAATAAATTCTTTATCTAATTAGTTTAATAACTTGTATTAATAATGTGCTTACAAAATGTATGTATTTTCATCAATCATGTGAGTGACCAATAATTGCCCCGTAAGTGGCCAGGAATTACCCCATCTCTGGGGTAATTCCTGGTCACTAATTAACGACAATTATTCAAGTTCATTATGTATTGTTGATAGCATGAATATTTTATTCGATGGACATTCCAATGTGCTTCTTCCATACCAAAATTTGTAACTCTAACTTAGATAGATTTTGTGATAATTGGATGTTAATGCCTTTTGACCAGGAATTACCCCAGGTGACCCTACTTGTCTACATGTTGTGCTATGATTTTCAAAACTTATGCTTGCCAAAATAGAGTTGTGGAAGAACTGTGAAAAATGTTTTTTATGTTTTTAAAGTAGTGGGATGCAGAGAAAAAAATTTCAAGATTTAAAGTTTTAAACTAATAGAGCTAACAGTATTGCAAGAAGAATAAATTAAATTATAAAAACTAATTGCACAAAATAAACAATTGTAGCTATTCTGGCATAGAACTGATCTGAAATTTAGGCAAAGATATTTACTTTACGCTTACTTTGGCCATCATATTCCTCACAAGTTCTATTCTTTTTAATAACTTTAAAGCGAAAAATTGTTTGGCAAAGAATTAAACAAACAAAAACAAAAAAAAAAAAAAAAAGAAAAGAAAAGAAAAGAATGTTGCACATAGAACTTAAAAATTACTTTAACAAGTTTGAAGCTTCAACTGTGAGCTTTTTTATAAATATATAGATAAATCTATGATCACTCTTGCTGATTATAAAGAGGTAATTGAGTTATTATTAGTCAAATAGGGAGCCTATCTGAGAAAATCCAGTTTCTTATATGCCTCAAAATATTTATGTTCCTATATAAGAAAGAGATTTTTCATTTAATCATGAGAGAAATAACCTAGGTACAACACTTTCTACAGTTTCAACGCCTTTCTGTACAGTACAACAAATAGATTGAACACTAATAGATGCTATTAAAACTTCTGGGAATATCTGAACTTGGAAAAAAACCTTATAAGACCTGGAAATTGAAATAACAACTAGGACAGTTTTATTAAAGTACTTGTGATACCTTTCTGGTGAATTAATTAGTTTGACTTAGGTAGTTTTGCGTATCAAATTCTAGTTGAAAGAAAAACAAGTTATTATAAGAATAAAGATGTGAAATATAACAAGTGTAGTACAGAACAATAGGATTTTTTTCAAACATGAATATTAGAGATTATTTCCTAACATTCTTCGTCCTACGCCCCGACGAATGCAAATATGATATCAATCACAGAATTAAAAGAAATAAATTAAAATAAATAAATAATGGTAAATAATATTGCTGAGGAAAATGTTCAAATAATTCAAGAATTTAACAGAATTTTTTTCAATAATGAGGATAATAAGCAGTTTCTTTCACCTGCTGTTGAAGAAAATTGATTACTTATCTTTGCTGAGACAGTAAAATATTCAATACTAAAAGTCTCTCTCTCAAAAAAAATCTATATATTAATATACATAGAAAGTTGAATTGCATAGCAATAAGTTTAAATATTTTGGCTTTATTTAAAAACTTCTAGCAAATTTCAGTATAACAATACTGCTTGGCACAAAATGAACTTCAAATGTATCTGACACTATTCTTGCTGTTTCTTATGTAATAAGGCTCGACCGATGGCATTTTTTGGCCGATGGGCCGATGCCGATTGTTGGCCGATTGTTCAAAGTAGGCCGATGGCTGATGGCCGATTTTTTTCCTCTTCTATCGGCCAATGGCCGATGCCGATGGCCGATGGTTAAAAAAAAACAAATTGTTAGAAAAATAAATGTTTATAAGAGATATGATGGGTCATATATTCATTTCATTCTACTTCGTTTTCAGTCACTCAGATTTTGGGCCTAAATTTCTATTTTACTACCACTCGACAAAAATTACATGAGAGAGAGAGACGCAGTAAGTTGAGAACTTATTCGTACCATTTGTACTAGGTGTAGTCATGATGATACTTCCTTAGCTGCAATCCGATGTTCCAAATGTGCTTTTTACTTTTATTTTTTCTTTTTTTGACTAATCAATTTTAATTTCAATGCAGACTAATATCATAAATTGGTGACAATTGAGTGATATAATCGCAAAGTGTTTAACAACTAACAAAGAAAGATACGACAAAGATGGAGAAAAAAATAAGATGCTGAATTCGGTATCGGCTGGGCGGTATTTGATAAAATTCCTATGAAAATAGTCGATATTTGTAACATGAATCTCTGTAAAGCAATTCCGCATCGGTTCGTAATATACTCTTTTATTCATAAATTAAGACCACGTACACGTACGAAAACGTTTGAGATAAAAATTTTAAACGGACACTGTGTTTAGTAATAGGCAACTACTTTATTGTTTAACATAAACATTAAAAAAAAAAACAGTTCAGTAATAATACGCGGATTTAGATATACTAAACTTGGTAAAAGAACTTCCCATTATGTTGTTTAATCATTAAAAAAAAATAGTAAACCAGTTAACAAATTACACTGTGTGGGTGGAAAAGTTCTTTAAGATATTTTTAAACCTTAAATAAAACAAAACAAGAAGCTCTGTCAAGAACTAAACGAGCCTACTTTTCCGTACATCGACATTGGTATTCTAGTATCTGATCAATATTCTTTTAATTATCAGAGACGACAAATTATGTCAAACGCACCTTTTTAGCACATAAAGCTGATTTCTAAAATCCAAATATGCAGATTTCATCTGATGAATTTGGCACTTGAAAAGTAAACAAAGAAAAAAAAAAGAAAAAGTTGTTGCATCTTTTAAACAATGCAGCTTTTAAAGTTCTTCCGTAGAAAAATTAATTAATTGTTTTGAAAAAAAGAATTAAAGCAGAATAGGAAGCAAATCAAAACACATTTGTCAAAAAAAAAAAAAAAAAAACTCCGTTCCTAAAAAAATGTCTCGAATTTCATTTTTAACCCGTTGCCAATAATTAAAAACAAATAATTGATTAAATAAATAATAAAATATTCTCTTAAATAAGTAATTTTTGTTTGACAAAAAATCGTCTGCCAAAAAAAATAATAATAATAATAATAATAAATAAAACAAATGAATAACCACAGAAAAAAATCGTCTGCACGGTTATTTCTTTTAAAGGAGTCAGTCATTTTTTCCCAGCCTGCATTTCTGCAACGTTTGCCGAGTCCGAGTTAGAGTCGAAGATTCAGAGTTGGGGCTCAAAGAGTCAGAGTCAAAGGCACAAAAATTCTAATACTGTCGGCCCCGCTTAATCGGGTAGCGGATAAACGAATACCCCGTTTATACGAAAAATCTTCCTTGAAACGATGCCATAATAAACGCAATGTTAAAGATCACCGCTTAAACAAATACCCGGTTAATCGAATAATATTTCTTGGAACCGACAGTTTTCGGTTTAAGCGGAGCCGACAGTAGTAGGACTCTGCCTGTTTTTCCAACTCTGTATTTCTACCATAGGGGCGAAGTCGGAGTCGAAAATTCGGTGCCGGAGACGGTTTTAAAAATTTAGATAAGTCAGTCGAAGTCGAAAGCTCTAAAACTATAATGGTAGGAGTGGTTTTTTTTTTTTTTTTTTTGAGCCTGCATTTCTGTCATGTTTGCGGAGTCAATAAGTCGGAAGCAGAGTCCTCACTGCAGCTTATTCAAAAAAGTACTTTACATACATTATTTTTATCAGAACCATTTTCTAACAAAGTTAGTTTGAAGGAAACCCGCCTTTAAGATTAGGATCTGCATTAACTTAAATTTCCCCGTCGTGGGTGCAATCAGTGGCGTACTCAGGGGGTGGGCTAAAAGGGCTGTAGCCCCCTCCGAAATTTTCAAAACAAATTTTTAAAATGTAAGCTAGTTCTTTTTTCTTCTAAATTCCCACCCCCTTTTTTTTTGAAATATCAAAATGAGAAAAGCTTTCAGAATAGATAATTACGTATCGGAAAAAATTAAAAGAAAGATTTTTTTTCTTTTTGCTTTGACATGTCTATTTTACTGTACGTCATGTTTATGACTATCCGATTATTCCATTTTGTTAATTTTTATTGCAAATCTGTCTTAGAAATAACTATTAATGTTTTTCAGTCATCTAATTCTATTAAATAGATTTCAGCGAATCGAAGTAAAACCCAGTATTGGGCACAAAAGTAAAATAAATTGCAAAATTAACATTATTGGAGCATAAATTTGCCAAAATATTGCGAACATGTGTTTCAGCAACACCTTTTTCAATGAAGAAATTTGGAGAATTTCTTTTTTTAATTTAAATTTAAAATTCTCTGTGTCCATCAAAAAGAAACACAAATGTTTGCCTGCAGAAATGTTTGCATGTTCGTTAAAAACTGCGACAGATACATAACTAATTTTATTGAAGAATAAATAACCATGAAAAAAAAGTCAGCTTGAACCTTTTTTTTTTTTTTTTTTTTTTGCTACTTTTGCTTCTAGTTTGATTTTTTATTTTGCTGAATCTTGCATCAAAATGGCATTATTTTCTTTTCTTTTCTTTTTTTTGCTTCAGTCGCGCTAAAATTGTAATTTTCCTGCTTCAGCCTGCTCCAAGACGGTGTTTATTTTTTCCTCCAGTATGCTCCAAATTATTATTTTTCCTCTACAAAACAGAATTTTAGCTGCTCCGAAATTGTATCCATCGTATCCCACCCCTGATATAGTTTAAATAAAATAGACTTGATTAATGAGTACATGATAGTAAGTTATAGAGGCCGTCGACATACTTACAATTGTAATTTTTCAATGAAAATATCTCATAGATTATCCTAGAACAGTGGAGAAAAATGCGTAGGCAGGCGAACTATGCTTCTAATAGAAAGATACGGTAAAAGAGATTTGGGGGGGGGGGGGGGGTAAATAATTGCAAAGAAAAGACACGCTAGCATTCAAAAGTGCAAAGGTAAAATATGACTTCAAGGGAGATATGGTAAATAAAACAAAAATCATCAGTATCGTAGTGCAAGATGGCAATGGTACATATTCAATATTATAATTCTGCATTAAACTAATAGGTAAAATCTGAAAAAGCATAATCCTCCCTACTAGCGAACACCTCCGGACAAAACTTCCGGTTCCGGGATTCGGAGGTTTTACTTTAATTCTTAAAATTCGCATCAAAGCGATCACTCGGAAAGCGTCTGCTGTGTTGTGAAAATTTCAGTATCTGCTCGATTCGGAAAATTCCTAAACCCAGAACTGTGTGTTGGTCCCGTTTGCTGCCCGATTTCAAGCCACATGCTGACCATACTTTTAATTGTAAAGTAAAAAATAGAGAAAATAGAATTCCCTCTAAAGAAAACTTAAAAAAAAAAAAAAAACATCGGCCTTGCATCGGCATTTAGATATTTTTGAGGCCGATGGGCCGATGTTTTTTCCATGTTAGCATCGGCGGCCGATGCCGATGGCCGATGGAAAAAATTTCAACCATCGGCGCCGATGCATCGGCCTGGCCGATGCATCGGTCGAGCCTTATTATGTAATATGCCCCACTAAATCCAAACATGATCTCCGTTTCCCCCTTCACGGTAATCGCACTCGAACATAACTGGAATAAATATAAATAATACCGAAAGGCTTTTTACTGAGTTAAATCTGCGGTGCGACTCATATGTAACATGCGATGTTTCCAAGATTTAAGAAAAAAATATTACAGCTTGAAAAATTTTTTGGACGTGGGAGTCATAGAAGCAGTCCAATATTATTGTGTTGCACCAAAAAAAGTGAAAATTTTGAAACTGGAAAAAATGTGTTGTTGATGATATGTTAAATATTTTATGGAGGTGGGGGGGAATACCCCCATGAATCTCCTAACTTGCGAAAAGTTTTCATGATTTTGAACTTTTCACCTCTCTAGCCCTATAGAAGAATGTTAATGGTAAATATACTGCTTCCTTCCCCTCCAAATAATATCTATGAAATTGTCGAAATTTGATGAAAATAGGAGGGGAGGGGGGCGCTATTTTCGAAAAGTGGGAGGCAATGGGGAGAAAGGGTGGCCATATTAGGATTCAGGGGATCATTGAACATAAGAATCAGCAAAAATGATAGCAAACAAGCGATTTTTTTTTTTTTTTTTGCCGCTCAACCGAAAAACGTTTGAAATTGACAAAAACCGGAGAACTGTTTGGGCTTTGATCACCGTCTTTTTATTTAAGTAGGAGGTTGAAATTTTGACACTATATTAGGGTGGATAAAGGTAAAAAAATGAGCCACCGCCGTGACCTCTAGGACAATTTTTTTTTTACCATAGGTTTGTGAACCACCCTAAGGCAAGGGTTATTGAAAATCTGGTGACACACAAATTTTGCAGCATGCCGGCTATTGCTAGGTAACATGGTGGTATTTTGCAACATGAATTCTATACCTCGAATTCTATACGCCTTGTAGCAGGCCCTTCATTTCAAATTTTTCCAGGGGCGGGGGGTCAAAAGGGTTTAAAATCCAAGCAAATTTCCTCGAAAACAACAAAAACCGCGCCCACTTATATGAAAATACATTGATTTCCCAAAGTCGGGGGAGGGGGGTATTGACCCCCCCCCCCAATAGACTTAAGTATTAAATTCAGAGAAATTACAAACTTACTTATTTTGATTTAAATTATATAAAGCATAGAACACACGAATTTTGCGCCATGCCGGCTAATGCTAGGTAATATGATGGTATTTTGTAACATGAAACCTTTTGGTACGTTATGTGTCACAAAATACTTGAAAATGTGGCACTATTCACAAATAAAGTAACATTTTGAGGGGAGAAAAGGGTTTCATGAAATTGTGACAGTCACAAGAAGGAAGGTGGGGTAACAAGAAGTGCGACAATGCATATTTTATAGAAATGTTTCTGAAAAGTAGTGTGACATGTGACAAAGGGGCAAGGATTAAAGAGAACTGTGACACTTTGTTTCAAAGAGGGTTTAAAATATTGGGAAAAAGCGAGATTTATGAACAGCTCCTAAGCAATTTTCAATACATTTTGCACTATACAATTTTTTCATGTTGAATATATAAAACAGTTTTGATTTGAAAAAAAAATTGCAACCAGAATTAACTTAACTGGTAAAGGGTGGAGGTCATAACAGTAATTACTAGTAAATATAAAATTCCATTCCAGAAGTTAAAATAGATTGCATCGCAATATTCATTTTTTTTTTAAATTATAAACTACGGAAAGGTATGCCTTGAAAATGCAGGGATGGGGGTAGGGGAGTTACCTCGAATTCTATACACCTTTTATAACCAATTTTAGCACGCCTTTCATTTCAAATTTTTCCAGGGGCGGGTGTCAAAAGGGTGTAAACTCAAAGCAAATTTCCTCAAAAACCACTCCCACTTATATGAAAATACATCGATTTCCCAAAGTCGGGAGGGGGGGGGGTAATGACCCCCACCCCAAATAGACTTTGGTATTAAATCCACAGAAATTATGCACTTATTTAATTTGATTTGTATAATAAAAGCATATGAACATTTATTTCATTAAAATCAAATTAAAAAATTGCCGAACGAAAACAATTAACATTGAAACATAAATTTATCGAAACAGAAATTGAGGACGTCAGTTTATTTGAGAAAAATTTGTAAGTTAAAGCTGAGTTTCGCGAGAGAAAGTCCACTTTATATATATAATCTCTTTTAAAACAATTATTTTGCTCATTTTCTCTTCATAAACCTGAATTCAATTACGCTATGATTCTCGTAAATAAATATCTTTTAGTAAAAAGTAATAGAAGTAATTATTAGAGTCTCAGCAAAATAGAATGTTAACAACGCGAATGACACGAAAGTTCTCTAACCACGCCCACGCTAATACGACCGATAGCTTAGCAGACGACGCAGGGCCTTCGCCGATGCATTAAGAAAAATATTTTTTTCTCAAAATCCAAGCTCTTTAGAACTTTCTGATTCGTGATAGCTTAATTTTCAGTATGCATAGTAATCAAAATACAAAAGATTATAATTTAATATGCGCGGCCGATCGTGTGTCGGCCGGGGCAGAGAATGGGTTAAGAAAGGGATCCCTAATAGAATGATTGCAGAAATAAAGAGAATTTGTTACTTATGAGGAGAAAAGAATAATAAACAATATGAATTTAACTGTAAAAGTAATATTTAAATAGAAGTAAGGGATCTGAGATAATCTCCAGAAAATCTCCGTAAATATGGTGTTAAAAACGCTATTATAGACTATATTTGTTGATGTTGAGCAAAAGAAAGGTTTAAAGGATTAAAAGGTTAGTTAGATAGAAGTGTCAAAAATGCTGCTGCAAGAGTTATTGGTACACGTAATGTAATCGGAATGGGTCAGTCACTATTTTCCAGAAATTGTACGATTTTGAAATTTAAAAATCACAATTCGAAGCTCTTCCATGGCTTTAAGACAGAAGGTTTCGGGGATTCTTCCCCCGGAAATTTTCAAAATTGAACGCTTGAAACGTATTTGTATTCCTCCTTTGAGATCATTAGATGAAGGGATGAGTTTTTGAGCTCAGCTCCGAAATTTTTTAAAACCGAAGGTCTAAAAAAATTTTTTTTAGCGATCTTTGACAATGTTCAGATAAGGGAAGGTTTGCAAACCTTATACCCAGACGATTTTTGACAATGAAGTTTCAAGCATGTGATTTGGACATCGTTGAAATGCAGTGGAATGAATAATTAATTTTTCTCTATTGCATGACTAAAAAACTCGCACATTGAAATTACTATTTATAATAACAAGAAATATTTTTGAAAAACTACGAATAAGACAATAAAGGTGTTAAATTTTGGAAATGACTTGTATAATTTTTTTCGTTGATCTTTGCAGCTTTTTATTTTTTGACAGGAATCAACTGTAAGTTTAAGAACTTAGTTAAAATAATGCTGATAGATAGGTTAACTGGGAAAATATATTATTTCACTTCGCCCCACATTTCCCTACTATACGTTTTCGTTAGAATTTTTTTTTCTTAGTTTCAAATCAAGAACTAAATATTTTTGCTTTCAGTGAGGCAGACAATAAAACTAAATAAACGTCGATAGTTTTTTTTAAAATAAGAGCTGATACGATAATTCATGGCAATTTTACCTCTACATCAAAGATTTATCTATTTCATTTTCTGTATACGAGCTCATATTAGCATGCATTAATTTTCCTGCATTATTAAGAAATACTTACAACATAGTTTATTT